>JAXQKE010000042.1:35075-108113 GCA_037042355.1 Candida sp. Y128-05E | reverse complement strand
GTGTAAAGATCCGTGCCTCAAGCGTGTAAAGATCCGTGCCTCAAGCGTGTAAAGATCCGTGCCTCAAGCGTGTAAAGCCTTTTCTAAATTTTTAATAGTTTACCCTTTTCGACCAATTAACTGCATAGTTAGTATGTTTGCGAGACCTTTCGTGCTTCCTTTTATTCTCATAACTTTCTGGTTACATATTAAAAATGTGCTCTTGTAGGCTCGAACCAGCAACCTGAGAAAAACCTCCACCAACCAGTACGCCACAAACTGAATTAGGACCCGGCTCCCGTTTCGATTCCCCGCGCCGCCATTTTACTTTTCACTATTTTCTCGGTCAATATTGGTTCCATTGACGATTAAAAGCAATCACTTTTATAAAGTAATATTTAATTAACATCGGTATCAATTCCATCCTCATTGTTGAGGGTTCAAACTAATATATATTTTTAATGATCTATCTAAAAAGTGCTCAAATATTACTAAAATTCTCAATTCTTTCACAATCGAAGATATTTTGTTATGCTTCTTGAGCCAGAGGATGATCATTCTGCTGTTGCTTATTACTCGGATGGTAATTCTATGGTTCAATTTGATTTACTTATAGATTTGAATATATGGATGTAATAAAAAATGTTTAGTTGTGCATTAGATCTATATATCTTTAAGTGAGCGTGGAATTAATCATCTTGCATGAGCTAGATATTAGTTTATTGGAACCACCCAAAGAACAACCATTTCAATATTGTTCCTACTTGAATAGTTTGATTAGTTTAAAATATTTTTTTCCCGTTCTGAATATGGTTTGTCTTGTTACCCTGCAAACTTATAACTATATAAATGCATAAATTTATGCTGAACTGGTTTGAAAATCTTCACTTTCTTTTTTGAAAGTCAATTGCTAACTATTGATTAGTTGAAATACAGATGAACTTGAGATTTATTGTAGCTAATAAATATTTGCTTAATTACACTGTAGATTCTTGTAATTAGCTGGCAAAACCAATATTTTGCCAGTTATGTTTGTCTTTCTTAATCAAATTGGTAAACTTCTATATAAATGCATGATGTTTAATGCACGAATGATATAGAGAGTATATACATTCTTTGGTTTTGCATAAATGTCTTAGATGTACATTCCTTTTACGCGAACCTTTATGGGGCAGACCCCTATTTTCTATTACTCCATTATACTTTTATGGATTAGATTCATTTGCCTTAGTTACCCTGCTAAATTTATAACTATATAAATAAAGTATAATACCATCATTTATTTTTTTTAATCTTTACTTTCTTTTTAGAAAGTCAATAGCTAACTATTGCTTTCCACTAGCATAAACCAGTGTTTTATTAAGTAGCTAATAAATATTTGCTTAATTATTCTGTAGTTACTTGTAGTTTGTCGTTGTAAGCGCTCTTAACTAGAATGTGTAAAGTCAATATAGATGAAAGCTAAAATAGTTGTATAACTAGTTATGTAATTACGTAAGGATTATAACTAATATATACACTAGACGAATAAAGATAATAATTTATACTAATAAAATCAATAGAAATTAAAAAGTGATACTATCAATATAATTTATATTGTCTTTATCTTTTATCATTACATAATCAATTTCTTTTCTGCAGGATTAAAAACACCCCAACAAACAATTGGGCTGATTAGGATCTACCATAGTAAATGGAAAAGAAGAGATACTCCCACCCTTGTGATCATTGTAAATTGAAGAAGGTTAGATGTGGTGATGTACGTCCATGTCCACGCTGTGTTAACCTTGAAATTGACTGCACTCACTTACGAGTACGCAAGAAACGAGGTCCTAAAGCATTGATTGAATCTACTCAGATATCGGAATCTACATTGACAAGATACTTGCACTCGTACCAGAAAAATTACTATTTTCTATGGCCAATAATTGATATAGATGATTTGTTACCCATTCATTCCTCAAGTGATAATCTTGAATCAACTACAAGTTATATTCTTGCCCTAGCAATAACAGCAGCCATATCTAAATTCGAGAATTCATTAGATCATAATAAACTAATACGGCAGGTTGAAAGGATGCGAGATCATTACAAGTTGGTTTTACAGCCCAATATCAATACATTACTAATTTGTATATTTTTATACCAGTATTATTACAATACTCCTGCTGGGATAATATACTTCCGGGAAGCAGTTACAATATCCCAGATTCTTCAGTTCCAGAGAGAGTCGACTTATGTTAATAATCCAAAGGCATACCAAATGCGAAAGATATATTATTTCTTATATATAAATGAAAGATTCATTGGCTTAAAAGATAAGATCCCAGTTATGTTGGAATCAAATATAGCGTTCCCTGATTTCTCCCAGGATAAACTCGAGAACAAAACCCATGCTTTTCTGAATGAAGTCAGATTATACGCCTTGTTGAGTCGAGAATTGTATAATAATATCATTGAGAATACCACTGGTGGATTTGATATAAGTTTAATTGATAAACTTCAATATGATGGTAGTCACAATACACCCATTTTAACTAAGCACTGGTTGCGTTGTATATTGTGGAACTATGCATTTAGACTTGGATATAAAGTTGATCCAGCGACTGCAGTTACTATGGGGAATGAGATATATCAGTTGCATTTACCACGACACCCCGATGCATTACCAAAGATATTGGAATTCTCCCATGGTTTGATCAATGCTTTGACTATATCTTCAGACACCACCACGGTGTATAATAGTTTGCATAATATCTTCAATAAAATTAAATCGGTATTCCCAGCAAAAGTCGAGCTTTATGAAAAGATTGAAAATATTATAGTCAATCGATTAAACGAAAATTTGGCACATATATTGGATCGAAAATTCGATACATTTGTTAACGATTCCATAACCTCGGGGATAGATCTCAATCTTTTCGAACCAACAAACTTTGATGTGAACTATCCCCAGGATTTCAATCCCGATGTCTGGGGTAGTTTTGATATTGATAATGGCAATGAAGTATATAATCAATAATCGTTATTTTATAGATCAAATGTATGCATCATCACAGAAACGCCTAATCTTTACTAGTAAGAAGTATTTTTATGATCATAATCTCTAGATTGATCTATAAATAGTCCTCTCGTTTATGTATGATTTACGCTATTGTTCTTTGCATTGATATTTTGTAAATTCATAGTTGAAACTCGACCATGTGGATAATATCTCCACGTCAATGTAGGGGGTCAAGTTACTTGGCAGTACGATCCGAGACTACTGTAAGGTACAGGTATTTGAGGGAATTCATTCTAAATTGAAATGAACGAAGTCAAAATTTTATACTAGCAGAGTAAATTTTGGGACTCAAACAGTATACAAGTAGTACCTCCGTACTTGCTATGGCTCTGATGTTCATCTATACACGGTCTATTCTACATGAAATTCAGATCGGTTCCAGGTTTATCTTAATGCGCATCTCAGAACCTTACCTTCCCAAAGCGGATGTAATGTAAACAAAGTTCATTAAAGTTTCAGTCCACGGCTTCTGAAAGTTTCCTATCATCAACTGTTTAGGGATATTGACTTATTGAGTCAAAGACGATGTTTATCTAGCTGAGCAGTTTTATCTAGCATCCATTTATTAGATTTTCCAAGTTTCCACAACAAAAATAGCACTTCTACCGGTAGAGGGCCCGTACAGCATAGTCTTGAAGGATGTCAGAAATAGCAGACGAATATGAAGCGTTGGAGGTTATAGGAAAAGGTTCGTATGGGACGGTAAGAAGGGTTCGTCAGAAATCAGATGGAGCCATTCTTGTCAGGAAGGAGATTGAGTATACCTCAATGAATACTCATGAGAGAAACCAGATCATTAGTGAATTGAGGATTCTACGAGAGTTGAATCATAACCATATTGTCAAATATTATCGCCATGATCATCTTATAGAATCCAAAGCAATTCATATATATATGGAATATTGCGATGGAGGAGATTTAGCCAGAGTTATTACCAATTTCAAGAAAAATCGTGAACAACTTCCGGAAGAGTTTGTATGGCAGGTGTTGGTACAAACATTATTAGCTTTATATCGATGCCATTATGGTATTGATGCACCAAAAGTGAATTTATTCGCCAGTGAACAACCGGAAGAACCAATTATTGATTCAGAAACTGTCGTTATCCACCGTGATATTAAACCAGATAATATTTTCCTACTAAATTCTGGTAAGACTGTCAAAGTCGGTGATTTTGGTTTAGCAAAAATGTTAACAAATCGAAACGATTTTGCAAAGACTTACGTTGGTACCCCTTATTATATGTCACCGGAGGTATTGATGGATAACCCGTACTCACCTGTTTGTGATATCTGGTCCTTGGGTTGTGTTTTGTATGAATTATGTGCATTGCAGCCTCCGTTCCAAGCCAAAACCCATTTACAATTACAAGCGAGAATTAGAAAAGGAATAATCCCAGAACTTCCAGATACATATTCATCTCAATTAAGAACAATGATTAAGGAATGCATAACTGTTGATCCCGATGTGAGACCAACTGCTTACGAATTATTAAATACTTTATCGATTAGATTCTTGAGAAAAGAACTGGAGTTAAGAGATGCAAATACAACCTTACAAGAGTTTCAAAAACAATTACTTATTAAAAACGACGACTTGAAAAAGAAGGAGATTAATTTAGCTAATAGAGAAAAACAATTGAAAAATAAAGTCGACGATGAGTATAATTCACAAATGAGAGAACAGCTTGTTAAGAAAGAAGAATTCTTTCGAGCTGAACTTAACAAAAAACAAGCGTATATTTCCCGATTGGAATCAAAAATTGATGAACTCCAACTAGGATTTGAAGATGATTATTCAAACATTCAAAAGAAATACATGGCCCAACGAAAAAAATTGGAAGACGAGTATAAGGAAGAATTTGAATTGCGAAAACACCAGATGGATTTGGAAAACAAGGAAGTACGATTGGGATACCAACGCGAGTTTAAATTAGTTGTTGAACAAGAAGTGGAAAAACGAATTAAAGAATTGTTAGGCAATGAAATTACTCGAAAAAATCCCGCTCCAATAACTAGAACCTACTCCAACAATTCAAACTATTCCACTGATTCAAATAAACCTCGAGGTCCGATCTCGTATGAAGGAAACATAAGATCACCATTGAAAATACGCAATGACGAGATAACGTCAAACCAGCAAAATAAAACGTCAACTCCTCCCAGAAATACCGTGTCAAGGAAACGAATGACAGATGAGTTGCAGAAATTAACTCTAGAGGGTACTCGTCACACACCAGAATACGAAGATGTTTATTTGAGAGGTAAATATCGATAAACATAATATTAATAATAGCATAAACATTTACGGATGGATTTTTTTTCTAGATATAATTTTACATTTGGCATACAAAAAGGGAAAATAGTGGCATACTGGTTAGCATATTTAATAAAATACTGATGAATTTAATATCATGTAGTTAGCTATATTGGCAAATTCCTTATTCTACCCATTTTTTTCCAGCCAAGGCTTCGTAAGCTTCAATATACTTTTCCTTGGATCTGATGATGATATCATCGGTCATGGCAACACCGTCCTTGTAAGCTAATTTATTTGAAGTTAACCAGTCTCTTAAGAATTGTTTATCGTAAGAATCTTGTCCTTGGCCGACTTTATAATTAGCGAGATTCCAGAACCTCGACGAATCTGGGGTTAAGACTTCATCGACTAAGACAATATTGTCTTTTTCATCCAAACCAAATTCGAATTTAGTGTCAGCAATAATAATCCCCTTGGATTTTGCGTATTCGTTGGCTTTGGAGTATAATTCAACGGCGATTTTAGCTAATTTATCACAAAGGTCTTGACCGACAATTTCAGCTGCCTTTTCTGGAGAAATGTTTTCATCGTGTTCACCTTGATCGGCTTTAGTCGATGGAGTGAAGATTGGTTGGGGGAATGGTTCTGATTCTTTCAATTCTGGACCGGAGACAGTTAACCCATGAACAGTCTTGGTTTTAGAATATTCTTTCCAAGCAGAACCAGTGATGTAACCTCTAACAATGACTTCCAAAGGAATCAATTTCATTTTCTTCACCAATAAAGATCTACCGGATAACTGAGATTTATATTTAGGTTGGGATAATTCTTGGGGTAACTTTGAAAATAAAGCTTCGTCAGAATTATCAGCAAACAATAAATGATTAGGGATAGAGTCAGCTAAGAATTCGAACCAGAATTCTGACAATTTAGTCAAGATTTTACCCTTTGATTCAATACCATTGGCCATGATAACATCGTAGGCCGAGATTCTATCGGTAGCAACGAATAACAAGGTAGCGTCATCGACTTGGTAGATATCTCTAACTTTACCTCTAGCAATTAAAGGCAAGATTCCGTCAAGTTCAGTGGAGTGTAACGACATTTGGTGGTTTGGTAGTCAGACCTCCCACCTGGTTAATCAACTCATCGACATTTCACTATCGGAGTCACTAAATCCTGCAGATAATCAAAGTTGATTTATTAGTGATAAAGATTGAACAATAATTTACAGGTAAGTAGGGGTTAACAGCAAGTAGAGGGTATTAGAATCAAGTTTGATAACAAATTCCCATTGATACTGAGTTAAAGGAATCATTTTCCAGTAATTTTTCATTTTTCATGCAATAATCGCTATATTCAATCCTATAAAGTCACCAACAACGCCCTCTACGTGATACAATATGGTATTTTAGCTTTACCTCTACACTTATCATTCATCTTACTCCCTTAAAGAGACATTTTAATTCCAATAAATTAAAGTAGGCGTTTTTGGCGTTTTTGTTTACGCGTAAATAAATAATTTGATTTTACAACCAACTACCACACCACACTTCTTCTTACAATATGTCTAGTACCAGACCAGATCTCAAGTTCACAGATAATGGTGACGAGAAACTGTACTTCAGGAAGTATGCCAACTTGCCTCCACGCGATTCCCATGTCGTTAGAGTGATTGATCACAATAACAAGGATTATTTCACCGTGATTGATGAGGATGCTGATTTGATAGCAGATAACATCTACAAGACACAGCTGGTAATTAAATATACAAATTCACATCGGTATGTCACCATCTCACAACAAGTGTTTGTCAATCTTGTCATTAAGTTTATTATTATTGATAAGCATTGTAAATTGGAGATTTATAATAATAAATCATTTGCGTTGATTTCTAGTGCTACCCAGGGTAATTACCAACAATTAAGTGCTGAATATGATATCAATTTGGATGCTTCGTTTCAAGATTGTTCAAATCCTATAATTGCTGCTATAAAGTTTACAGCAGGTTCGCCAAAATCTATTGGTATTTGTTGTATTGATTCGTCAAACAAAACCATACAATTATCTCAATTCGATGATAATGACTTGTTTTCCAATTTGGAAACTTTGTTATTACAATTGGCAGTTAAGGAAGTAGTCGTTCCTGCAAATTACGAACCAACTTCTGAAAATGCCGATATACAAAAATTATTCCAAGTGATTGATAAAATTGGTAATATTCTCATCACTCAAGTCAAAGCTAGTTTGTTCACCACTAAAGATATTGACCAGGATTTAAACAAATTGATCGTGGCTGATAATCACAAACCAGGTGATCAACAAGACAATATTGAATTGATCTTAGTATCAAAGGGGATCAACTCCAATGAATTCCAATTGTCCTTGAGTGGTGCAAATGCTTTGATTAATTACTTAGGGTTGCTCAATGAAGATTCCCGTGAGAGTGCTTCATTTACAATTGATCAATATAATTTAAGTTCATACATGAAATTGGATCTGTCAACTATGAAGGCATTGAACATCTTCCCTCAATCAACTACATCGAATTCTAAATCAGTCAGTTCTATTTTCGAGTTGTTAAATAAATGTAAAACAATGGCAGGTTCCAGGTTATTATCACAATGGTTGAAGCAACCGTTGACCAATTTGGGGTTAATCGAAGAACGTCAAGATTTGGTGAGTCAACTATTGGAAAATACAGAATTAAGAACTTTCTTAGTTCAAACTTGGTTGTATCAAGTTCCTGATATCAAAAGATTATTCAAGAAAATCCACACAGGTATGTCTAAATCTAGCAGTAATGAAAATAAAAAGTTGGAGGATATTGTTCGTTTATACCAATTGGTACTTTCAATGCCCGACTTAATTAGCATGTTGCAAGCAGACGAGACTCCATTGATCACGAAATATTGGTTAGATCCATTAAACAAATATTATGAGGCACTCCTTAAATTTCAAGAACTTATTGAAACTACAATTGATTTGACCCCATTAGAATCGGCATCGGCACATTCATTGTTACACACCGATTTCAATATAAAACCAGAATTTGATGATTCATTGGTGGATATCAATAATAAACTTCAACTCAGTCTTGATGAGATTAAGCAAATCCATGAAGAAGTTGCCGATGACTTAGGAATGGAAATAGATAAAAAATTAAAGTTGGATAAACATCAGGTCCATGGTTGGTGCTTTAGAGTCACTAGGAATGATAGTGCTGTTTTAAGAAATACTGGTAATAAATACATACAATTACAAACAGTTAAAGCTGGGGTGTTTTTCACAACCAAAAAAATGATGTCGTTGACCAAAGAGTATAGCGATTGCTATGCCGAATACAATTCTAAAGGAAGTGAATTGATTAAAGAAATTTTATCTATTACATACACGTACCAACTGGTTTTCACCGGGTTATCTTTGACATTATCTCATTTGGATGTCATAACTGGTTTTGCTAATGTAGCTATATTAGCACCAACTTTATATGTGAAACCAAAATTGCACCCATTGGCTGAAGCTGATTCACCAGAATTTTCACAACGTCAAGTTTCTCTTAAAGAGGCTAGACATCCGGTTCTTGAAGCCCAAGACGATATCACATTTATTGCCAATGATATAACAATGTCGAATCAAGAGAAGTCCTTCGTCATTATCACTGGTCCAAATATGGGGGGTAAATCCACTTATATTAGACAAGTAGGTGTGATAGCTTTGATGAGTCAAATTGGATCGTTTATACCAGCCGATGAAGAAAATCCCGAAATTCCAATCTTTGATGCTATATTGTCGAGAGTCGGTGCTGGTGATTCCCAATTGAAAGGATTATCGACATTTATGATTGAAATGTTGGAAACTTCATCCATCTTGGCTACAGCAACTCACAATTCATTAATTATTATTGATGAGTTGGGTAGAGGTACATCAACATATGATGGATTTGGTTTGGCATGGGCAATTCTGGAAAATTTAATCAGTGAAAAACATTGTTTTACTTTATTCGCTACACATTTCCACGAATTAACTCATTTATCTACAAAGTATCCAAATGTGGAGAACTTGCATGTAGTTGCTCATGTTGAAAAAGATGAAAACAACGAAAATGAAGACGATATTACATTGATGTATAAGGTTGAACCTGGTATTTCTGACAAATCATTTGGTATCCATGTGGCAGAATTAGTGAAATTCCCCACAAAGATTATAAATATGGCCAAACGTAAAGCTTCGGAGTTACAAGATACGAACTTACTGGAAGAAGATAAATTTATTCAAAATAAAAAAACCAAATGTACACCTGAGGAAATAAATCAAGGATTAGGTCAATTGAAATCAATTTTGAAGCAATGGAAATCACAATGTTACAATGAAGAGACTAAACAATGCTCCAAGCCTATTGAAGAAGCCGTTGCTGATCTTCAGAAATTAGTGACAAGTCAAGGATTACAAGATGATAATAAATTCATCAAAGAAATTCTCGCAACATTGTAATTCTCTATATAAATCTATATAATTTATAATGAATGATAATAAAAATATGTCAAAGAAACACTCTCTGTTTATAAATTCTTTTTATTGTCCAACTCCTTTTCCTTTCTAAACCTGAGAAGCCCTTCTTCATCCTTCAAGTTGACTACAGGTAAACCGTAAAAAGTATCAAACGCATAATAACCTTGAGTGCCTTGTAAGAATTGTCGTAAGTATTCTTCATAGACGATATAATAGTAAACACCAGTGCCGGTGAATATATGCCACCAACCGTGACCTTCTAAAATGAAACCATAAGGAATTCCCCAATCTCTTCTGGTAGATCTAGCAAGATCACAGAAATGTATATCGGCATTCCATAATAAATATCCAAGTAAGAAGAACCCGATACCGGAATACATGGTTCTATTCATTTTCTGCTTTGCTGCTACATCAGTAACATGGTTGTTGCATAGATTGATTGAACGAACAATAATTGCAAAATTTAGCAAAGCATAAGCTGTTTGGTGCAAAGTAGGATTAGTGTATATATAAAGGTAAACATAACTTAAGGCATTGGCAAAAGCAAAAATCCCCAATCCAATCATGATTGATTGAGACTTGGATTTGAATTCCGAAAACACCGACCAGAATGGAATACAAGTGGCATAAATCATGGGTAACTCATCCAATAGTTGGTACTCGTACCTCAACGTCATATGGAACCACCATGAACCTACACCTACCAATAAAAACCCCAAACTCGAAAACACAAACCGAGGTTCCAAATGATTTTTAATAGCAGAGTACGTGGCGAAGCCAGCCAATAATATAAATATTGAGTTGGTGGTGGTGTTCAATGCCTCAGCGATGTAGGTGCTAATTACATAATTCTCCTCACACCAATCGATAGTCGATGTAGGAACCCCCCAATATCCATCCAATTGTTCTGGCGGGTATGGCCATGAAAATGGTAATTTCATGCTATTGATATTGCTATTATTGATATTGATTTAGTTTTGGAGCAACCTGGACCCTATGAAAAAGTTAGCAATTGTAAATCTCTTGTAATTTACAGTATGTGTGATATTTTTGTGTGAGCGGCTAGATCGGTTATTGATTATTTAGCAAAATTTATTGAAACCTGATTCACAGCTAGTATTGATGTTTACAATTAAATACAATCTTTACTAGGACCTCGCCATCATCAAAGCAATGTTAACTAAGGTCCTGCCGCTTCCTGTCATGTTTTAGTTTGTGTGTACGATTATGTCATCTCGGTCAGTCGGCCAATCAGTAACCTTAATTTCAATGACGTTTTATTGTACTATATAAGAGTTATGAATTAAACGGATTCCATACTAAAGAGGGATCTAGAGTCTTGTCAATACTCAAACCAGCGTAACCAACATTCATCATTGATGGGTTTGGTGGTGTAACTATCATACATAACCATTTTCTCTTCATCAGTGGTGTTGTTGCCTCTATTTCTATATCCAAGTTTAATGACATTGGGAAGTTTATCTGGACTGTTTGTGTAATCTACTACTTCACACCAATCATCATCTATTTGGGATGAATAATGCCAATATAAATTGGCAATAGTCATTTTCATTTCAATTAATGCAATCTGCATTCCCAAACACATTCTTATACCTTTTCCAAACGGCATCATATACTTTTGCTGATTCATGATTCGTAATTTATATTCTTGGTTTGTCTCCGATTCATTTTGTAACCACCTTTGGGGAATGAAATGATCTGGCTGGGGGAATATTTCCGCATGCCGATGTATAGAATATGGTAATACTGATATAGTCGTGCCTATGGGGATTTGAATAGGATTCTTATTAGATAAATTCACGAAATATGGTTTATCGACAATTCTGGGTTCAGCTCCCGGGATAGATGTGTGAATTCTGTTACTTTCATCTAGTAACGCATTCAAAAATGGTAACTTATCAAGAGTTTCAAAATCATCAATCATATCTTTGGGAGATTGGGGAGTTCCAAAAGTAGTTCTCAATTCCTGTTGCAACTGTTGTTGTAAATGAACATGACAGGTTCGACTCAATTCATAAGTCAAATAGGTTAATTGAATGGCGGTAGTTTCATGACCAGCAAATATATTATCCGAAATAAACGAATAAGCATCCTTACCTTTAAACCCATTCTTTTTCAATGTTTCTAGTGTAGTTTTATTTTCATGGGGGTGAAAGTCAGGAATGTTTAATTCAGCTTGCTCATATAGTTTCAATTGCCATTCTTCAACTTTATCAGCTGCATCAAGAACTTGAGGTCCCGCTGCCAAGTTCCAGAACTTTGGCATTAGAGTAGTCCAAAATCCCATACTCGATACTGTTCTATGGAGCAAAATCATTGATCTACTAGGGGGATCTTGTAAGAAGTTTGTACCGTTACCGACACCTAGTTCAAATGTAGAAACTAAATCCATGGCTAATGAACCAAATAAGGAGAAAACATCGATGCCGAGGTTAGTTTTACGATTTGATTTATTGAACCAGCCAGCACCTTCTTTGAATCCTTTACCATGGTCATTAAATTGTGATTTTGCATTTATATAATCAGGATGTTCACCAGTAACACTCGAAGTATAAACTTGCTTCATCAAAGTATTAGTCTTTTCGTATATTTGATTACGAATTGGATTCCGGTGATCGTACACTGCCGATTTGGAATACAATTTCATAATGTTCTTTTTATACTTCAAATGAGTATCATTGTCTACACTAGCAAATATGTTATCTCTTGAACCATGGTTGGTGAAGTTTTCATAAAACTTTGATTTCGGGAAATTCTTAACATAGATATCATGAATGTATCTCGATGAACCATTAACACTGATTTCATTGGGTGATAAGATCACAACATCGCCATACTTCAAATGTAAGTTATGTACTGTCTCTGACCAATTTCCCGTTCTCTGTTTATTCAACGCTTGGAACCGACTCAATCGGTGGAGATAAGGTCCGGGTACATTTCTTAATGGTGAAGTGATGAATGGTGCAATGATAAAGAAGTATAAACTGAACCCAATGCAAGTAAGTAGTTGTATGATTCCCGCATTAGCTTTGACGTAGCAGTAAAGCCACCCAATACCTTCTACCAACATTATCTATCCAATTAATTGCAGCCAATATCAAGAGATTAAATATGGTCATATCTCAAGATGCGCGCTTACCCAAATAGGCAATTGGTTCCGTTGATCAATAGGAGAATATTTTATTAATAATATACACTATAAAGCAATCCCCTCAAGGGTTGGCTTTGGCGTTAGATTCCTTTAAAAATTGAGCAAACTTACTGGTTTCATGGATCCCACATTCAGTTTTGGCTTTACCTTTCCATCTACCAGCACGTTCGTCTTCACCATCGGCGACCGGGTGGGTTGAATGCCAATCCCCAATAGATTTATACCCGAGATCCAACAATTCGTTATAAGGGACCTTGTTATCATCTATGTATTGTTTAACTTGTTTGAAATCCCAATTAACAAGGGGATTAATTTTTATTACCCCCGAGGTTTGTTCAATTTCCAAAACGGGTAAATCGCCTCTAGCCCCACCTTGAGATTTCCTTCTCCCTGTTAAAACTGCCATTACTCCCAATTCTGTGTAGGCACGTTGCAGCGGCTCGACTTTAACCAAGAAATCATAGTATTCATCGTTGGTTTCCCATAATTGGTCACCATACTTAACAACAAACTCATCTTCGGAGTTTACTTGTGATGGTTTGAAAGTATGTAATTTGACTTTATATTTATCTTCGACTCTCTTAACCAAATCGTAAGTTTGCGGGAAATGATATATGGTATCAATAAAGATTAAATCTATTGGATGATTATTGATTTCATTAGCGTCTTCGTAAGCAACCACCTTTTCTAGTTTACTAATCATATCTATAGTGGCCAAACCAGTTAAACCAAAAGCTGTAGTTTGGTACAACTTGGGAAATGTTATGTAGGCCCATTCAATAATTTGTTGTGGAGTGAGATGTTGTAATTTTTCATTTAAATGGTTTAAATGATCTTGGGATAATACCACTTTAGGAACTGTCATTATTGGAAGCTAGTTAATACAGTATAGAAGATATAGAATATATATATATACTAAAGTTGTATTACTAACAGATGCAAAATTTTGATAGTTGCAAAGTCACGTGGGATTGCATTAAAATTAAACGACATTTCTGACAAAAAGAAACGACACAAAACGACATTTGCTTACTTATCTATGAATGTATTGGAGATATAGTTGGTATCACTAATGTATGTTGTAAGAATTATCTGAATGATAATATTTGAAATTTATCATTTATTAGATAAATTATTTTTTGAAATTTGATAATATGAACCAGGAATTACTAGTAATCATGAACTAGTCTACTCTGGGCATATAAAGATATCTCCATATTTCCGGCGTACCGAAATTACGTTCGTATTCATAAGTCATATCGTCCGTCTTGAAAAACCATGGTCTTTTTGTACCGTAAGCTCCACTGCGTGTATCATTACATGGTTCATTTTGAATTTCAAGAGTATTTATTCTAAATGTTTAAAACTCATTGCTCTAAAGAGGGGTTATGCATGAAATATCTTCTACCTGTTATCTTCTACAGATTTACGTATTTAGATAATATCTGATTTGTGATAATAATAAAGTATTTTCAAGTATTTGAAACTATATTACTAAACATTATTAAGGATGACATCACACCAAAGTTTAAATTTGCAGCTATTTCATCGTTAAACTCTTGGAAACAATCTTAAAGCCTTTTTTAGTGGTGCCACTTTTGTGCCGCCTTTGTAGGAATCCTTGGTATTATCCCGTTGTTACTGTGATCTTGAATAAGCTTTAGTATTGATGGTTAAACTTAGTTGTGAACCGATATTCCTTTATCAAGAAGTATTTCAAAGTTAACTTTTCCCGCTAAATAATATTCACTAAGTACCGTTGTCTCCGTTTCAGCTCAATTCCATCATCATCGATCCTAAAATTAAATTGGTGCATAATGGAATTTTGGGGATATTTACGTATATCGGACTTCGGGGTTGGCGATAAGGTGGAGAAATGGGGAACTTTGTGAGTCAGAAGTATACTACGGGTACAGATATACTATTGCCAAGCGGATTTCCAAGGAGGAGCAGTGTCTGGGCGTGTGAGCAATTCGTAGTTTAGCTTGGGGAAGAGCGGTTGCCAAGGATTGCGTGCATAAAATACACAAAACCTCCTCGTAAAATTCCCAATTACGAGCTACGCTCAATGATCAGTATAATGATGATATTTTCTCCAATCCCAACTTATTTTTACTATAATATAAATATGCTACAATAATCCCCTACTAAATTTACCAGTAAAACATTTATAAGTTGGTAATGGTATTATCCAAAAACCCATATTGAATCATGACTTTGGAATCACCAATTCATAACTACACCCTGATGAGTGGGTTGATCCAGTGTCCTCCCACTTGTGCTTGTCACAGTACCAAAACTAAAGAACCAAATTATATCAAACCAGTTAAAAGAAGCCAAGATGTTAAATCCGATGATTTAGATATAGAAATATTCAAGTTTAATTTGAAAATCATTGAAATCAATTCAAATCGGAAACTACAGCTCTTACAACGTCAACGACAAAAGATGGATCAAAATAATATATAACGCCATTAGATATGCCTGGCTTGGCAATTTTTATTTTACTAAAGTGCCAAGCGCCAAGGCGCAACGACCGTATAAAAATATTCATAAATGACCCACTAGATACGAGGACAAATTACAGGGTTTAGACACAGCGGTGGTTAATATTACCAAGCACCCACCCCAAGCAAATAGATTTACAGTTTTACAGTTGATGCAGATATATTGTATGGCATATAAATAATTAGATTATAAAGATTGTCGTTCAACCAGAGTCGTTGTGCAGTAGTAGTAGTAGTACCATTAATAATAAGATTAAGAATAAGTAAAACTTTGGCTATTTAGCCGTCTTGCAATATGATTTTCTTGGGTCACCAACTTTGGTACCGATATTTGCTCAAATCGACTTCTATGCCAATCGGGATTTGGGTTTCTAGTCTGGGTCCCTAATTGACTCATTATTTAGATATAAAAGGAAAAGGGTTTTCTAGGAGTGAAACTCGATTAAAATCATCTTTTCATCATGTCGTTGACCAATTTTATTAAAATGACCATGGATGATGGTGATTCCTCATCAGCTGCTTGTAAAATATCAATGTTATGGAATTGGAATACCATTGATTCTTGTTTCATTGCCAATTCATGGCACGTTAGATCTAAAGGTGGATTTGCTGGTTCTTGTATTGGCGTATTTTTGCTAGTTGTTGCTTCCAATTGGTTACATAGATTCAGTCGGGAATTAGATCGTCAGTTTGCTCGACAAAAAGTCCAAACTATTCTCAATGATAATTCAAGTTGTGACGGAGAAATCAATGGGAAGCCATTACTGGCCCTGCCGCTAATTATCAACCCTTTCCTTTACACTTTCAGCCATCAATGGTTATTTGAATCAAGAAAACTTACTCCAACTTTCTTCCAGCACATAATTAGATGTGTCATATATACAGTGGAATGGGGACTCTCATACTTCATCATGTTGTTGTTTATGTACTATAATGGTTATATCATTATATCATGTATCTTGGGGGCATTCTTTGGTAAATTGATGTTTGGCTATGAAAGTTTATCAGTTGATGATGAGAATGATCGCGCTTGTTGTAAAATTTAGTGAAATTGGAATCAAATTGGGATCGTTGTGACCTTTGTTAAGTCGTATATAGGATAGTTCAGTTAATAGTTAATGATTAATCAATAAATTGGTAAGTAAAATTTGGATGCAAAAAATATTTATTTTCTTGCTTCCAAATTAGAAAACGATTTATAACAATTTATTTGCAACCATTTCTTAAATTCTGGTAATTTATAACAAGAAAATGTCTAAATTGTATTACAAAGTGATAGATGCTGAACCTATGCTAGCCTTGTTGGCAGTGGATTCAATTGGGGTGCTTTATTACGCGTCTGTTGGACAAAATGTCACGACTTTGATTAAGTTAATGGCTCAAGATTTTAAAAAGGCGAAGGGATACACATTAACATCAGTGATTCCTCCAGGAAATGATAAAATTGAAAATACTTTCAATAAATTCTCACAAATAATTTATGATCCCAAGTTAATTGATACATTTAATTTACAATATAAATTTATTTTTGGTACATCGTTACAACAGCAAGTTTGGAATCGGTTGATGGCGATTCCTTGTGGCACGATCACTGATTATGGTAGTTTGGCTCATGAATTAGGTAAACCGAATGGATCCCGTGCTGTGGGGAATTGTGTTGGTGCCAACCGAATCGCGTTGGTCATACCTTGTCATCGGGTAATTGGAAAATCAGGAAAAATAACGGGATATCGATACGGAACTGATATTAAAGAATACCTTTTGAAACATGAATTGGGTGGTAAGTACCATTCTTTGGTCAAATAATTCTAGTTTGGAAATCAAGTGATTTTTGATTTATTAAACTCATTACCTAAAAAATTGCTTACAAAACATGACTAGAATTGATCAAACAATATTCAGGTACATGTTTCTTTGACCATGCGCTATGATATGGAATCAAATACGGTTTTTGTCTGATCACAAACGCTCTTGATTAAAATTGAAAAATAAAGTTTAGTATTTGAATTATAATACGCTGATTACGATATCAATCTCCAAGATTGGATTATAGTACCCAACAAAATTTATGCTGATTTTCCTGGTTACGATGGTCATATTTATTAACTTCTAACACTAAGTTAATTATTCAACGATAATCTGAGCCCTGATAGGTGTTGGAGTCTTGGCGATGACGCTCGTAAGGACATACATAAATAATAACTACAAAATAAATACGTTTTGATCACTTACAATCATATATTTTAAAGATATTGCGCAAGGGGTAATGATAATATTCGTAATGGGTGATTAGGGCATTTCTTTGAATGTCCATTATTTAATTTTGCAACCTAAAAATAAAAATAAAATTGGAATTAGATTAATATAAGGTAATATAAACATGGTACAATATAATCACTAATGATAAAATGAATATATCATTTCTTAGAATTGAAAAAAGCAAATTTGGGAATTGTTATTTGATTGTATTATGGCTACTTGTTGAAAAATTCACCAAATAATGGATTTGAGTACTTTTCGTAACTCTTAGCTGTTATTTTTCTAATACTTTTACCCCAAATAAGGAAGAAAACACATGAACCATTGATTACAATAGAAATCAAAAACATATACCAGGTAGTATCTCTAACTCCAGAGGTTGCAAGCCATGGATCAATACCAAATGTAAATCCAGCACCTACAGCGTTTCGAAGTACAAGAATGATCACCAAAACTTCACCACCAAGTTTTGGATAACTATCGACGGCATAGGTTAAACAAATAGACCCCGAAGCCGCAGAGGCAAACCCCATGAAGCCCATACCAATAACAACTGGGACAGCCCAATGCACTCCATTATAGATGCCAATACCGTAAGCAACAATACCAACAGCATTAATTACCGTGGGTACGATCATCGCCCATAATCTGAATTCTGGTTCATAAAGACCATCATTACGTTCGGATAACTTGATAGCTAACCAATCGACAAAATCTCCCCCGTAGAACATCCCGAAGACACAACCACCACATGCTCCCAAATTGGTCAAACCAACTGTGCTGGCAGAGAAATTATATGGTTCGACGCTAAAGAATGATGATTGGGTAACTACCATTAGACTCAACCACATCATTTGGGATCCATAAACGGCACCGCCATAAATAACTGCTGGATAAGGTATTAAAAAGAAGGGACGGATAAAAATTGCAAAATATGATCGATCATCAGTTTGATCTAATTCGATTACTTTCAATTTTTGTTTTAACGATTTACGAGAATTATCTGAATCGGGTTCGATTTTCTCAATAATCATACCGTTTTTGTCAGTACTTGACCCTTCTCCCAGAGCATGGGACTTGATTTGTTCAATAATATCTGTTTCGAAATCTTCATTGTTAAAATCACGCTTAAATGAAGTATCTTCGAGGAAAAAGAAGCAAACCACAAAAAGAACCAGACATAAAATAGTAAAGATGTAGTAGTTCCATCTCCAACCAACCCCATCAGCGATATAACCTGCCAACACTGGTGGGAAGTACGACCCCAAATATAAAGCTAAAATCAACGAACCAAATTTAGATGATCTTTCATGTTGGAAATACAAGTCACAAGCAGACACTTCGACCAACGTATCTACAGGTGAAGCACCATATGCAGCAAGAGTTCTATATATATAGAAATAGTAAAACTCCTGTGCTTGGGAACCAAGTGCAATGGAGGCAACCCCAATTAAAGTACAGTATAAGTAAACTCCGCGTCTACCAATTTTCATTGCCAATGGCTGATTGATAGCAACACCGACAGCCAAACCCATAAACCCAAGGGCAGACCCGATATTGAGTTGTTGATTAGTCCAACCCAATTCCGCCTCTAAAACGCCAAAGATGGGACCATTAAAATTTAAAATACCAGCTAGAAGAAAAGACCAAACCCAAATTATACCAAATTGAAAATGCTTCTTTTTGTTTGACCATCTTAATGGATCATTGGGATCGGACGAAGGTTGTGGTTGCAAGATGACATTAGCGCCTTCTTGTTTATATACATTCAAATTACCAGCAATATCTACCAAATGAACAGTACCTGGTACTATTTCTGTAGGGTCCATATTGTATTCCTAGATATTGCCAGATAACATTGATGATTCGAAACATATTTATATTTTTCAATCTATATTGGTTATTAAAGATAGCTGATAGATCTTCGTCTATTTGGGGGACGGAACGTACTTCCTAAACCATCTATCTTTGCAATGTGATGGTACTGATTATCTGCCAAGAGCGAGGTTACGGCATCAAGTTTGGAAGATAACAAAATGACAAGCACAATTTATCTGTACGTACACGGATATAGACATATTGGGATATGCATATCAATATCACCATCATTAACTCCATTGGAGCTTGGCGCAAACTTATTTTCATGCGACTAACTCTGTTCGTTAAGTTTCTTTGTTTGGTGTTAACTTAAAAGTAACATGAAGTGGCTGAAAACCGGATTTGGGTTTCCGCCAATTTGTTATCTATAATATACAATAGATCAAACAAAGTTTGGTCCAATATCGGTTATCAAAGTTTGGTTGTATAGATCGGAATAGTTACAAATTGGATGCATTGGAAATAATATTGCCAAGAAGCGCAATTTCTATGAATAAAAAGGTATTAAAGGGTCTCTTCTTTCGAAAATAATAATTACTACAACCAGCCTAAGCGACACTACTTCGAAATGGAGTAAGACGTCTACAATCTTTCTTTAATATTTATTTGATTGAAGGGGTATGGTACGCTGAATCATTCAATGTTTGAAAGTACCTAATACATTTTGGAAACGGCAGTAACAATGTCATATTCCACCTGTTACATTATCTTTAACGGTTTAACGTTCTTTTTTTTTATTATTAAACTTTAATTCCAAAAGAGTATGTCAACGGTGGAACGGATAAGATTATAGTGTAATCTACCCGCTTATGAGAATTTCTTATCTTTATCTCCGGAAAAATATCAAAACCCATGTTTGATGATCTAATTAAGCATGTGCCACGGACCCATACCAATTACGTAGTGGTTTAGTTAGATTGAAAGCCAAGATTTATAGAAGACAACACGAATGGCATTTCTGACGTTTGTTTTTGTATTATTCTGTCTGAGTAATTTTCCCACATAATTATCGTTTTTTACTATTTGTTGTAGTATTATGTATTAAAGACATATATAAACGAAAAGAGGAGAGTACGATCAATGGCCATGCCCTGTTGATTCTAATAACTGATAGTAATCTTGTAATTGTATCAAGCGCAATTTACTCAAATTTTGTTCATTCAACGATTTTTCAAATTCGGTTTGTTCGAATTTTTTCATGAAATAATCAACTTGGATAGTATCTTGTTTCTTGGTATTCATAACTTCGGCTTCAAAATTGGTATTAAATTTGCTTTTCAAAATGGAATGTTGAGGATTATCGATTTTATTCAAGTTATTGTTAATCTGTAGTGGTAATGGTAATGTTTGCGATTGAGACAATTTTCTTCTAGTAAAATTTGGTTTCAAATTACTAACTGATAACTTCCGGCATAATTGGGGTGATTTTGACTTTTTCACAGAACCAGTAAGTGACCCTGAAGATTTGGGCGAAACCATTGATTCGTGGGAAACAACTGATTCGGGATATGGCGAAAAACAAGATTGCGGAGAATATGGAGGATAGCTCTCTTTATGATAAACCAAGACATCATTGAAAGCGTTGAATGTGATTCTGTTTGGTTTTTCCACTTTATATAATGCAGTCAAGGCTTCAATTGATTCCATTTCTTGTTTTAAATCTTGGAAGCTTTGGTCCACATTTACCGGATTGAAGTAATCTTGTTGCGTATCTAATTCATCGATTCGTTGATTATTTTGTTCAATAATATCATCCAACGTAATTGGCTTACCAGAGAATAAATTGTTATTCAATCTCGTACTATTAACTTGATCTTTCACGGGGACTATGAGTGACATTGGAGAAAATGGTACAGCTTGGGAATTGTCAAATTGGATTTCGTCAATACTATTTAAATCAATTATCAGTCTCTTCTGTTTTGAAGATAAATACAATTTCAATCTAGTAAACATTGATGGTTTTGAATGAGTATTATCGGTTTCAAAAGGACTCAATTCCAAAGCAACAGCCTCTGGTTCAATTTTCTGTATTTCTTCGTCATTTAGTGTAAAATTGGCAAACTCCTCGGTAATCTCCAAACTAACAACATCAAAATCCATATCCAATCGAATTGATTGAAAATCGTTCAATATAGGTCCATTGGAATGTGGTACTTCTTTCACAACAGGTTTGCTAGGGAGCAAACCCAGAAATAATGACCAAGAATGCATAGTGGATTGGTTGTAGAAGCAAATAGTATATATTCCAATATACCTTAAAGAATATCCAGATTATTCTTTAAAACCAACCTAACTATACGTACTCTTTCCTTAAATCTGTTTGCTTGAGTTTGTGGTTGCAAAATATTTGGTGAGGCGGCGCTACCAGCCGCATCTCATTTTTACGAATGAGGAAAGTTTTCTGATGTGGGAGAAAATATTCCCACATCTTAAAACTAACAAGTTAACAGCTGTAGAAGGTACATAAAGCGGGGTTATAGGCTCTATATGGTATGTTACAATGTCAATAGATCAAATGTTTGAACCAAGCCAAGTTTTGTGGATTTTGGATGATTTAGCGACTAAGAATTTGGGATATGCAAATTCACCACACGCTACGATTGATGAGTTTAAACATAAATTCCCACTATTAACCGAGGAATTGGTTAGCGAAATGTATTCCAAGGAATATGAGTTACGAATGGATGTAGTTAAGTCCCAAAAAGTAACAAATATAATTGATTACATCGAGCAATTGATGGGTGCAAATCCACAATTAACCTCAAACGAGATTGATCCAATCTTGAGGATATTCAATACTAGTTTTGATTTGGATCTAACTTTTGATAATATCAAGATTGATATTATTAAAGGGCAAGATAAAATAATTCATGATAGTATTGATTTAGATAGGTTAACCCAGGAATATAATCCAAGTGATATCTTCTGCTTGAATGAAATCAAAGTGAAGCATGAGGAATATCATGTAACTTTCACATTAACAGGAAATCTCAACTCTAACGAGATTTTACCAACATTGATCATTTCGAATTTAAATACCCATTCCTACAATTACCATCCAACTGCTTCCAACAATATAATTCATTTGAATTTGTATTTGCAACGATTGAATTGTTACTTGCAGAAACAAAACCGGTCGATTTTATTGATTTTGCAAAGTAACGTGTATATGAGTTTCGAAGATTATGAATTTATTGAACCTTATTATATCAACAATGTTACCAATAATGCTGTTGACGTTAAATTATGGTTGAGAAATAAATTAAGGAAAGTTTTAACTAAGAATATTGGCAAATTTCCTGCAAAACACGATATCCTAATTCAATTAATGTTGCAAGAGTACCAAAAATGTCTAGTGGAATTGAAAACTCCTCCCATGAAGTCAAAATTAACTCAGTTACAAATCATTAATTCAGAACTTGATGATTTGAAAGGGAAAGATGAAATGAATTTGGCAAATACCCGCTCAGTCCAAGATGCCTATACCGCAAATATCATGTTTGAAAACTTCATGGATCAAAATCCCCAGGATACTCGAATTGATGAAATCATAACCTTTTTCACCAATAAATTTTATCCATATATGTTACATAATGCGAAATGTTTAGAAAAGTCAACTTTAGATATATTGTCAGTCTTGCTCGAAAAACATGAAAACTCGTTTCCAGCGATAGAAAATGAACCATCATGTATTACTGCCAACCATCAAGCAATCGTTTCAAAATTAATTCATATGGAGCATTGTGCAATTAATGGAAAAATTGATCAAGAGAATGGAAAATCCAGGAACAAGAAAAGAAGTAATAATGATGTCCAAGATTCGAGAAAAAAATTGAAACCAGCTCAACCAGATAAAGATCTGAAATTACATACATTTTCTGAAGAAATTGATTGTAATTCTGAAGATATTGAATCTGATTCATTTTCTGAAAATATTGTCAGAACGGCAAAACAATCCCATGATTCAACGACAACTAATTTGATACCAGAAGATATATCAACATCTACCAAGACTGATAAACCAGCCGGTTCAACAATTTCCGTTTCGTCAACCGGCTCATCAATCAAACGACCAGTATTCACGTATTCTGAACTTATTGGAATGGCAATGGTTGAAAAATCAAATGTATCAATGACCAAGCATCAAGTGATCGATTGGATTAAATCTAATTATCCATTCTTTAAAGAAGCTGATAAATGGCAACTGAGTGTTCGGAAAACGTTGAATAAGAATTTCCTGAGAAATGAAACTGAATCGGGTATATTATGGTTGACCAAAAAAGAGGATATTGAAAAATATCAACGTTTATATAATAAAATCCGTCAAGAAACCACTAGTAGTGATACCAAAAAGAGTGGCCTTAAATCATCGGTGGAGACTCCACCTACCGCCCCAATTGAAAGTGTCCAAGACCTGATTGACACGACAACCACCAGTAGTGATAATGTGAATCTCAAAGTGAAAGTAGCTACTAAATTGAAAGAAAGTATCAATATTAACAAACCTACTTCAGCATCATCTACCGCCCCAACTGAAATTGCCCCAGCTCATATTAATACAAAAACCACCAGAGAAGATCAAACTAATACTAAAACCACTGTACAAGACCAAATTGATAAAACTCCCACTGGTAGTAACGTCGCCCCCAAACTGAAAGAGACTACTAAATTGAAAAAAAGTAGTAAAGTTGAACTTACTCCTGTTCCAAAACGTAAACCACTCAAGCCGATAAATCACCTTGATAGAATTGCAAAATTAAGTAAATTGAAACTTCCCTCAACAACCATAGAAACTAAAACATCACTTGTGCTGCCAACCCAGGTATTAAAGTTATTCGATGACTCAATAGAGTCTGATCATTTTGACGATAGTGATGAAGCTAGCGATTGAAACGGAATCTTATAATTTCAATAATTTGTGTCTAATACACGATATATCCGAGAGAGGTTGTTCATTGGTGACCAGTAGTATCACCGAGTAGATAAAAAAAGTCATTGTTGGTAGTCATAATCAATGACCGATGCGGCTAAAAAAAATGTGGGGGAGGGGAAGCTTATATAAGTGATGATGACAGCCACATAAAAAAGATGACAGATAACGATGAGTGAAAGTGACGAGGAAGTGTTAGTTAGCTTGGATAATGTCAATCAGGATGAATTTAATTTGAAAGCCAATCTTGAAAGATGTACCTTGTTACCCTTGGATAGTGAATGCATGAGATTTGAAGTTACGAGAACTTTTAATGCTTGGGATGATAAGGATGTGTTTATACGGGAGAATGAATTGATTAAGTTGGCTGGGAGATTATATGATTACACTAATGTATTGGAATGTACCGTGTCAGCTATTCTAACTTATGATGAATCTATTGAAATCATGAGGCATATAAAACAAAGGGCATGGTATGAAAATAAACAGCCCACCGATCCAGTTATAACAGAACAGGCAGTAAGTCTGGGTTTTATATTGTTTCCGTTGGCATTTATACTCCTGTTGGTAGTGTGGAGTTGTTCTAAAGAATAAGGTTACAAAGTATTCACTGCCACCACATGATCTACGGAAAGATGGAAACTTGGAAATATATCATAGGAATTTATGGTAATCCAATAGAACCATATTATAATCACAGGTATATTCAACATCCCGTGCCATATTCTTTCGCTTGGGAAAAGAGAATCTTTGGCTGCGCAATGTTGATTCGTGACACTTGGAATTCCGTCCATGTCAGTTTCCATGGAGAACATAGCATCATTACTACCTATTTATTAGCAGTATCATTAGTTAGGTATATAGTATATCTGTATTACTTGGTTTACTCATACTGTAGCACATATAAGGTTATCATAAGTTAAACCTTGGCGCTTATCGTAAATATTGGCTATTGATTACTTTCGAAGAGTTTCTGTAGTAGTATAGATCCTATTCTACATTCTTGTCTGGACTCGATTCTACACTTTAGCCTACTCCTACTCCCTCTCCTGAGAGCAATGGTAAATCTTTTCTGGAGAATTCTGCGGAACATGACTAGTGGCGATACTCGGAATAGTGTTCTACGACAAATATCTCCCCGACCTTCGAGGCAGTTAGTCTCTAATTTTGGTAGGATGTTCTTATATCTACGCCGCCTATACTTATCTTCGTCTGGATCCATTTCCCCTGTTTTTACCATGTTAATCCTCCCATTTTTACTTTATTGAATTTATTTTGTAACCTCGGAAAATCAGATGAATAAAAGAAATTTATTTTTCACTAAAGTATATAACAAAGAGTCATATCCTTAATCTTTATTTTCAGCCACACGATGCAATTATTTGAAAGTAAACACATATTCAACTATTCCTGGGACTACGTTACTGCTGCTAACTGGAAAAAATACCCTAACGAATTATCTACACATGTTGTCAGTGTAGACATTTTGGATCGTACCATTGATCCCGAAAAGAAAATATTACGAACAGAAAGATTGATAGGGTGCAAGCAATCCATACCTAGCTGGTTGACATATATAGTCGGAGGACAAGAATACTCATACGTACGAGAGATTTCCGAAGTCGATTTGGTTAACAAGGTCTTAATCATGAAGTCAATGAACTTGACAATGAACCACTTGTTATTGGTGAATGAAACAGTGGTATATACTCCTAACAGCAACAACACGACGTTGTTTAATCAAAGTGCTGAAATAACAGCATACGCTTCGTTTTCAAGATTAACTAATAAAATCGAACAATGGTCCATCGACCGATTTATGCAAAATGCTAAAGTTGGGAAATTGGGTTTTGAAGGAGTATTGGGGAAATTACAAGAAACTTGGCAAGAAACAGGAGAGTTCTTGGGTAAAGAATTGGATGATGTAACTGACAAATTGGTGGGATTGGTATCTGATCCTAAAGAATTATCCAAGATATAAAGAAATTTTTATTTCACACAAGATTTTTCAATTCCTTAATTGTACAATATATCCATTAGCATTTGAAGCATATTTTTATTATTAACATTAGCATTATAACCAATTCTATTGAATTGTGGTGAATTACATTAATACCCTTGTACATAGGTGATAGGTGGTTACTGTCTGACTGGCTCACAGTCGCACAGGGAGATCACAGCATTAGTATATATTATAGCGTGAGTATACAGTGTCAGTATCTGATTTTAATTGTAGATTATGTAGATCTTTTTATAACTGTCGTACTATCGTTCAAGGTATCGTGTGAGGGTTGATTTTGATAATGTTTTGTAATTAATTTATATTAGTAAAGTCATCCGCATCTTTCTATTGATGACACTGTCACCATCACTACTTGGTTCCCTTGTTTCTGGTTTATCCGGCTTAATTGAGTGATCTTCATCGTAACTTTATCAAAAAAAAAGTCCAAAAATAATCAAAAAAAAATCAAATGACCCAGTTTCAAGTACCATAACAGGAGCATATCTACCACTATTGCCCACTCTTCCCTCTTCCCTTGTATATTGACTTATTTGCTTTCCCGTCGTCTAGAAATGTGGCATTCTTGTATGTAGGAAATCCAATGCTCATCTCGAAATTTGTTAGCGTGAATCAAATTGAAAGCAACAAACTTACGGCCATCCAATGTCCAAAGTACGAGAGGTAGATGGGGAGATTGAGTATCCAATAATATCTAAAAATGATAAAGAAAAGAATATCCTGAAAACAGAGGATTTTGATGAAGAAATGACCAATTTGAATGAATTATTTCCCGAATTGAATGATTTAAACATGAATAATGACGGAATATTCAAGTATAGTGATGTTCAAGATCACTCTAATGACCAAGAACAAGTTCCAGAAAACCTAGATGACGTGATCAATGAAGCATTATTATCGGTGGGTGAGTATAAAGATAAATCTAGTGAAAACTCCATTGGCGGGTTTTCCCCATTCGATACTCCCATATCAGCATCGAGTGTTACCGATGAAGAAATAGAATCGGGAAAGAAAGAAAAACCGCCAACTCCTATAATAAATCTAACTACTTTGACATCAATTAAAAAATCCATGGTAGATACTTCCAAATTGATCAGTTTATTCACAACGTTGAAAACTACTTATTTGAAGCTTTGTAAAGAATTCAATTATCTATTATCAAAATTCAATGAAAACGAAAAGGTCAAAATACAATTAATTCAAGAAAATTTGAAATTGAAAAATTTATTATCGGAATTATACATAAATCGAGAACAAGACAAAAAGGAATTCAACATTCAATTGAATGAAGAGAGGAAGAAAAGAAAGTTGGAATGAAAAGTTGTTGACTTTAGTTAATCTAAGAACTTTTATTAGAGAAAGAAATTCAACTTAATCCAAGTCGATTTTGTACCTGGCTTACGATCCTGATATTTCGAACATAACCTTGTTTCACGATTTACCGAGCATCTTTGATGCTCATTTGCATTATCATCAACGATGATTCATCGAAATGAGAAATTATCTTATTTCCCATTGCATAAGAATGATACTCATACGAATAATACTAGCCCGATTAATTGTACCAATTATAGTGATAGATTCATATTGATACCAATCATTTCTAACATACTTTAAATGAAATCTATTTCATTTTGCATATATATATACTTAGCATAAATTAAAAATAAATATTATCAATACTAAAACAAGCGATGACTGATTGAATATTAGACTCAAATCGAACTTGTCGCGACTTAAGTCAACATAAAGTGAATCCATGGCTCACTGAAGATGTGGTTGTGTTATCTTACCATTTTGACATATCTAAGACTTGGCGACCGTTC
The DNA here is from genome assembly GCA_037042355.1 of Candida sp. Y128-05E. Taxonomy (NCBI): domain Eukaryota; kingdom Fungi; phylum Ascomycota; class Pichiomycetes; order Serinales; family Debaryomycetaceae; genus Candida; species Candida sp. Y128-05E. Next base: position 79,707 of record JAXQKE010000042.1, on the reverse strand, counting down.
ATTTTTTGAGACTTTTTTGCAGCCACGATATTACGCTAAACACGAAATCAGGGGATCGGAAAATAAAGTCCAAGAATAGCAGAATTGTCAAACAATATCAGAACACAACCAATGCCAAGGATGTCATTCAGCCAATATTCCAACACTATGAAATATACGATGCTTTTACATTAGCGCTTAGTAAGAATTTTGGTAAGCGCCAATTAAACTTCATCACATACTAGGGCAAAACCAAGCAAAAACGGGGCACAAAGGCACAAAGGATTCTTTACTATTGAATTCTTGGAATGATGTCCCCATTGCATATTATCTAAGACACTTATTGTAGTTTCTTTTGTTTTACCCCTTATTTGCATGACACGCTCGTAAATAAAACTATATAAAAAGTAGGTAGTTTCAACGATATAAGACATTATTATTTAAATTAACCACCTACCAACAGTTAATTATGGGTTATACTGGTTCGTGTTATTGTAAAAGCGTTTCGTTCGAAATTAAAGGTCAACCTGTGATTGCTCCATTAATATGCTATTGTGACCATTGTGTCAAGTTATCGGGTTCTATAGGAGTGCTGGTTGGGGTGTATTTACCCACTGATGTTGAAATAAAAGGCGAATTGACTAAGTTGGTTGAACAAGATACCGATTCAAAACAGGTGAAACCGATTTATAAATGCAAGAAATGTGGTAGTTTTATTTATACCCAACCTGAATTGTATCAGGATGCGATTTGTTTGAGCACAAGTTTGATCGATGGAGGTTTACCGGAAGAATTATATCCACAATGGGAATATTCAATCAAGAATAAACCAAAATATCTACAAATAAATAGTTTGAAAGAAGGTGCAGAACCTCAGGGTGAATAGGTAATTCTGAAACTGTTAATTTGCGCTTCGTGATATTTCAGTAGTTAATTAAATCTCCAATTCATTATTGTAGATCATCTGTTGTAGCAAATTTCATGTTGACTAAGATCAATACGGCTTTAATTCTTGATTAGGAATCAAGAACCATAAAATCATATATTTCCAGTTGATTTGATTGATTGTTATACCAGTTTGAAACTATCTTTCCCTCGCTTATAATTAACAAATTTGGTTAATATATGCGCATAAATTGTTGAGAGCAATTCAAATCTCCATTAGTCATAATTTAAAAATGATAAACCATATTCTCCAATTATACCTGTAACAATTCCTAACTATAATCCACTTCCCTGCGCTTCCACCTACCTCCAACTCCCTTGAGTCCATAACTAACTTTACAAATTCTTGGGGCAGAGAGCTTAACTGCGAAACCTGGGGAAGATTGAAAAATTAATATTTGTATTTGTAAGCACAACCCATATCAATTGGAGGTGAAACAGATTGATGCCTTTTGGAAGATATCGTACCCCGCTTATTCTACTCGACCCAAAACGATGCCATAACAAATCTGGTTGAAAATGGTTTAACCTTTGCATAGCGTTGTTCAAACGCCTGTCCTTAACTCCATGAAAAATAATATAAATAGGAGGCCGAAGCGTCGTATAAATCGAGATTCCAACAATTAAGCAATGCATACTGGATCTTGTCATTGTAAGAATATCACATTCAAAATCACCGGACCTGTGGACACCTCAGCAGCTCCACCCTGTGTCTGTTACTGTGACCATTGTGCCAAATTCTCGGGTTCGGTTGGAGGCATAATTGCGCTTTACAAACCAGAAGATATTACTTTTGAAGGTAACATGACTGTTTACACCGACAAGACTTCTGATTCTGGGAAGGACAAAACCGTTCATTTCTGTGGAACTTGTGATTCTTTGGTGTACACCCAACCTCAATCATTTGGGGATTTGATTTGTCTTAGATCACCATTGATTGATGGTGAGTTCCCTGCCGAATTGTACCCACAAATGGAATTATACCCTGAAAAGAAACCAAAGTATTTGACTATGAATAGTATCAAAAAGTAGAAACAAGTTTCTTCAAAAAAAAATGACTTTTATAGCTAATCTTTTGTATGATGTATATCTATTTAGATATTAAACGATACTTGTAACACATATGTAGTAGGTTAATCTCCATATTCAACCTATATCTGCTAAAGAAATTATATTAAAATTAATTTATTACCTCTGTAGTTATAACTGGCAACTGAGTTACAAAAACTGTGGCTTCTAAACCACAGGCACTGACAAAGCGCGAAAGTTGGTGGTCCATAGTATGAGCTTTACTGTGTGCTACAGAGTAAATGTACATCTTGGAATAACTACATCATAGTCGAGTAATCAACTTTGGTACATTTATTTGGTTGCAAAAATCATTATTTTAGTTTCGATAGAATAGTTAGATTTATAGGTTTGTGTAGCTATGGCGTTTAACTACTTATATAGTCCTTGTAACCAATGGGTTGATTGAAGAAATATGCATTATGAGGATTTAGTTAGAATAAATCTAATATAGGTAACTTTGCGAAGACTGATTATAATACATTCTAGGAAGAAATATCAAAAAGGATTAATTCATCAGCTGGTGAATATAAATTGAAGTTTTCAATTCTAGGGAAGGTTAGTTGTTTTGTATTGTTTAAAACCAAGTGAAGTTGACTGTATCAATTGTAAGTTCCTGTTTTAAGTCTTCCACATTAGTGCGAAATATAAAACAACAATAAGAACAACAGCAGCAGCAAGAGATAGCATTATTACTACTAATATTACTATCAACACTACTATCTACTACACATCCATCTGTTATATTCTTATACATTCTATTACTACATTTACTAATTCTTTTTCCTAATGAATTCTTCACAACAAACCATCCTAGTTGAGTTGGAGATGATTTTACAAACAGTCAACGATATAAACCACAATTTAACCAACCTGGTTAAGTTGCTAGAGAATAATACTACTAACAAATCTAATGAAGATTCTTATAAACAATTAATTCAGCAAAACATTTCCACCATCAAGCAAATCTTGAACCAGTTAAATCATAACGCGTAGCTTTTTTGAAAAATTATACATATACTTAATATGGACGTTAATCAAGCTAAGGTTGTGGATAAGTATATAGATCATAAACAGTATGATGAATCAGATAATGACTCAGATACTGAATCATTAACTGATTTACTAGATACTATAGATGATGAGTTTATGGCGCAACATCGTCAGAAACGGTTGGAGGAATTACAACAGGAGTTTAATCAGGTCGATTATTCGGTTAATCAAGGTATTGGATTAAAAGATATTACTAAAGAACATGAGTTGATGAACTATGTCACTGCCCATGATTTGGTCATTATCCATTTCTATCAGGAAAATTTCGCTAAATGTAATCTAGTTAATAGTTTGTTAAGTCAGCTTTCCCAAAGACACTTGGGTCCTTTGTGGTTGAGTATTAATGTGAAAAATGCTCCGTTTTTAGTGGAGAAATTGCAAATTAAGGTATTACCCTGTATTGTCGTTTATAAGAATGCTAATTTATTGGGGAAGATCTTGGGGTACGAGTTTGTTCATGAATTGACCCTGGGGTATACACCTACAGCTCAGGATTTGGAAAGTTATTTGGTCGGGTTGAAGGTGTTGACGAGGAACTCGGTGAAGTTGGGGGGAGTGCAAAAGAGGGAGGAGGAAGAGTCGGAAGATGATTTGGATATATAGACAAGTACGAGTTGCGAAGCAACTAGTATATCATAATGAATATTAATGATTTAGAGTTTGCCGTGTATGTTAAAACTAAAACATGAACTAGTTCGAAGTTGACTCTGCATTTGGAGGGGATAAGCTCAAGCAGTTTGATATGAAGAGTTTAAACGGTTCGAGAAATAGTAGATTACATGAAAATCCCAAGAGTACATGGAATTCACCGGGGTTGAGTAAATTGTCTAGAGAAATGATGACTGCTGTGTGGAGGTGATAATAATGCATCAAAACCAAAAATAGTGATGATCAATTGGCAATATTTTAAATTTCGATTGGCGTGCAGTCTGATTTCAAAAGGTTCCAGTGTGTAACCTCAACAGTAGTTGTATAATCTATTATTCTATATGTAAATTTTTATGGTCTTTCTATGTACAGATGAATTGTCATGCAATTTGCATGGAGGTTATTTAATTTACCAATCCTTCAATGTAGCTAATGTATATTTGGCTTATCTCGATCAAGTTCGATCTTATGAATATTCTTAGTTTAATATCAACAAGAATGTATTCATAAGGAAACTGCGTATGGAATGGGATTCGAATATGGAACAAATACAAGTATGTGTGTCCCAATTTCACCTGATTGCTTCAAGGACTCCATTTAACACCTACCACCTAAATTAACCATTGATGATCTCAATTCTATGAGTGCAAAAAGGGCAAAGTATCGATAACGAAGAGGATTCCGATAAAGTAGGTATATTTATCATAATTTCGAGATCATGTTCTGTGATTCCTTGGCATCACCCTATGGGGTCCTTGCAATAATATAACACCATTTCAGTATCACGCCATCATATAAACCAACAATACATAAAATGAGTTAAAGTGTTTCCTAGGACAAATCCGAGATGCCCCACTTCAGACCTAGTAGCATCAATGCAGTTACAAATAGATGTGCATAATCAGCACGATCCAAGCACATAATCAAAGGTAAAACCGCAACCCGCCCACCCTACCAACACTTCAATTTATTCCAAGCTCTCTTATACCACTTCAGGCGTATTGGTACAATATACTCGGGGTAAGCTTTATAAGGATCATCACCTAATCTATCATAATTATAAGTATAGTGATAACCAATATTGATTCTATTTTGCAAGACAAGATCTCCTAGGGAGTCAACGGAAGGGGTATTTAGTCGAGTAATGGTGGATGTGGTAACAGCAAAAGTAAGTTTAGTGACTAAATCAAACCCAATGTCTAACTAAACTTAATCAATGTGTAAAACCAGTATCAGAAAGTGGTTGCTTAAATTGTGTTGATGATTTGGCTGTAAATGGATATGTCGTAAGTTATGTCATGTTGTGTCATAATTTATGACAAATGGTAAATGTCTCTTTGGTAATGTCACTTTACGACATTTTCTCATTTCTTCTTTTCTCAGTTATTATTTCTCATTTCATTACTATCTTTTTCTAGCCCTAATCACACGTGACTTTTGTTCCTGTTTTTTCTTACGCAAACAATTTCTAAAATTTTCACTCTCAATTTCCATTTAAATCATCTGGTAAGAAAGAAGCAAAAGTGCAGACAAACCAATCATGCAAATCTTTGTTAAAACTTTAACTGGGAAGACCATCACTTTGGAAGTGGAATCTTCTGATACCATTGACAATGTCAAATCTAAAATTCAAGATAAAGAAGGTATTCCACCTGACCAGCAAAGATTAATCTTTGCCGGTAAACAATTGGAAGACGGAAGAACCCTTTCTGACTACAACATCCAAAAGGAATCTACCTTACATTTAGTCTTAAGATTAAGAGGTGGTGGTAAAAAAAGAAAGAAGAAGGTTTACACTACCCCAAAAAAGATTAAACATAAACACAGAAAAAACAAGTTAGCTGTCTTAACTTACTATAAAGTTGACAACGACGGTAACGTTGAAAGATTGAGAAGAGAATGTCCTCAACAAACTTGTGGTGCTGGTGTCTTCATGGCTAACATGAAAGACAGACAATACTGTGGTAAATGTCATTTGACTTTAAAAGCTAACTAAATAAATTAAATTATAACCGCAGGTTATAATTTTATTTATTAATTAGTTATATAGTTAATAAATCTTAATTATCAGAAATTGTAAATTATAACACAATCGAAGGTTGTGTTATATATATTGTTTTGTAAACTAAGGTTAACCTTCGGTTAAAATTATAATACAACCTTCGGTTGTATTATATGTTTATTGTAGGTTTTAACCGAAGGTTATTATAATACATCCTTCGGTTGTATTATGTATATATATTGTTTTATAAACCAAGGTCATACTTCTGTAACCAATTAAATATATCTTTAACCCCTAGATATTTATTTCATATCTTTTATTTTATATATACTAAATTTTTTTTTTTACTAATTTATCTTGAGTGTGGTATTGCACACGGTTGTTTTATATATCACAAATTGCTTTAAACCAAGGTTTTAGTTTGAACCGGTAGTTAATCATCTGATTAGCATGTATATGGTTATTATTATCTTGGTTTATCTTTGGGTGTAATAACCAAGTTGTATTATATATCGCAAGTTATAATTACAGTGTATAATTTATCCAATTGTTCTGCGTCGAAACGTTTAATACTATCTCAGTCAAGTGACAGTATACAACCAAATGGTATACGGCAAGATTAGATATTTTACCGCTTAAGAAATTATCTAATATATCTAGTGTACAAAACTCGGGGTTTATATTATACCTCTTCCGTGCTCTATACCAATGTTTGATGAAGTTTTATTTACAATTGGTAGCTATTTCACGAAAATCAACACATTTCGCAATTCAGTATGGGGGTATTTTCATTTTTGTTGTTAATCGTGTCCTCAATTAAAGGATATAGATATTTCTTCTTTATTTAGAAAATGTGTTTGAGATTTTGCAGTGTCAACTGATAATATGAGGTGAAACTAATTCAGAATCAATAAAAAGGTAGAGAAACAACGAATTTTTTTGTTGATTGTGGAGTGGTTTATTACTAGCCTCTTCAGTTCCCAAGTGTTGAAATAATTTTGCAAAGTGGAGGGGAATGCAATTACCTAGTGTATTCAAAAAATTCATCAAATTTTACATTAAAACTAAAAAAGAAAATAAACAATCAAACAAAGTGATCTAATTTTCTCTATCAGTACAGCTATATCTCCTCTTATTCTCTTAATGTTCTATTCCTTCTTCTTTCCATTTATTTTTATTCATGGTAGCGCCGGATTTATTTTTGGGGAATCTCAAAGGCTGATTTTACAACCAACACCACATTCAATTGAAGACTGCCACAATTCCATGAGTTTCTCTATTTACGATCTAGATGAGGATATACGGAAGCTATTGAACCTAGATAACTTTCTAGGTGGGCTTTCTGTGACTGATTTTGTGGAGGAGTTGTCTAAAGATCACTTTTTAAAAGGTCAAGAAGTAAATAAGCTAGAATACCTTGATCCCAAGCCATATATTAGAACCTTTGAATCGACGCTACGTGAATTAAAGAAACTTACAGTAGAGGCTAGTAATCAACGTGATTACCATGAACGTGAAGCTGACAAAATAGAGTTGAACCATTCCCAAAACGTGTTAGATATGTCTCATACAATTAATGCCACTAATGACAAGTTTGACGATTTGGATGTTAAAATCTCGCAAGTGACTTCGAAATTGAATCCGTTGGGGAATTCTTTAAATAAAATAACCAATTCGAGAGATAGGTCGATGGAAACTATCTTTTTGATTAGAACTTACCATGGATTTTATACCAAAGAGAAATATGAACCTTTGGAAAGTTTGCGAGTTTCAAAAAAACTCGAAGATAGAATGAAATGTGCTCAGACTTTATCTAAACTTTTGATTTTGGCTAAGAAAATTGAATCTCCAGAGTTACCCAGAACCTTAAAAACCACAGAGTTGATTGAAAAGTTTGCTGAAACTATGGAAACGTCATTGTTGCGCACTTTTGAAGTGGCTTCCGAGGATATTCAGTACGATATGATGAAGGAAATTGCCGACGTTTTATACGAATTTAACCAGAGTACTTCGGTAATTCAAACATTTATCAATAATAACGATTTGTTACTAGAAGAATCGAATGAAGATGATGATAATATCATTGATGATGAAGCCTTTTGGATTAAATTGTCTGACCCAACTTCTTTGGACCCGGTGAAAGATGAAGGAACACAGAGACTATTAGACCGTCTTAAAGTTGCCATAAAAGGACAAACGAGAATTGTCTTGCAAGTCTTCCAGGAACCTATCGTGGTGTTGAAAATGTTTATCCAACGTGTGTATGCTCAAATCATTCATACCAAAATTAATGCCATCTTACAATACTCTTTATCGGTGAGTTCTTTGGCTCATGTTAGAATATTACATGCGCTTTACAACTTGGTCGGTGATTTCTCCAAGGATATGAAGGAATTCTTGACCACTAATGATATTGATAAGGAAAACGATTTGACCAACATGTTGAATCAATCGTATTATGAGTTGTTTATCGATTATACCTACGACATTAAGTATTTCGATCGCGAAAAGAAAAACTTGGAAGGTTTGATTTACAATTTCGTGCACAAATTTAATAATGCCCATGAACGTGCATTGACAAATGGATACTTGACTGAAAAGTTGACTCAATTGGAAAATAACGACAACTCAGCAACACAGGAAAATCAAACGATGGAAAAAAAGAGGTTAAATCAATTCAAAGCTTATGCTAAAACATTGCAATCGAAAATACCCGTTCCATCGCGAAACTCGGACCAATTCGATAAGACTGATTATTCTCACGATGAAAATGCAAAGTTGAATTTAGTAGCGGTAGAAACTATATTAAAATCATCAATTGAATCAATCGCAAGAATGTTGGAGTTGTGTCCGAATAAATCTCCCGAACATGCCTTGGAAATTTTGGAGATTTTGTTATTTGATTTTGGAAAATTATACATTGGCGGTGCATTAGAAGTGTGTTATGATCAAGCTAAACAGGATAGTAACTTGGTAGCTACGGTCAATCCGATAGACTTCGACTACCTCCACACATTTACTTTGGCGGGTGAGATCTTGTATCTTATATCATCATGTATTAAGAGAATCATACTTCCTTGTGCGTTGAATTCACCAAACATTAAAAATAGAATGATTAATCTCACGAACTCTTACATTAGAAGATGTGAACTTTCGTTGAATATTATTCTTAATGAAACTCTCGATATAATATCAAGTAGGGTTGCATATCTCCTAACCAAACAGAAGAAACGGGATTTCCAAACCGATATTATTGAAGATGACACTGAGGCCTGCGAATTGGTGAGTGAATTTTTGGAGTACGTCTATTCTCAAATCAAGATATCAATGAATAATACCAATCTCACCAATATTTTAATCAAGATTGGTATGAACACACTCAATCAATTATTAGAGCATTATAAGAAATTCGTTGTCGATTCTACGGGAGGTATCGTCCTTACTAAAGATGTAATCAGATATCAATCTGTGATTGATAGTTGGCATATAGAAGAACTCAGTGAAAACTTCCAGTTATTGAAAGAAATTGCCAATTTATTCACTGTCCAATCTGATTTGATCAATTCGTTGGTTACTGAAGGACAATTGGCCAATTTAAAGCCATATACAATCAAACAATATGTGACTAAAAGGTCAGATTTCAGTCCTAGTTACTTAGACCGATTCTTTAGTATGAAAGCATAATGATGTGTATTGAATTGGATGATTTACTTTGTGAGTATCTCGTTCGCAATCACTTCGTGATAGCTCACTTAAATCTTGGTTGTATAGATATATAATATAGTAATTGGGGTTACAACTACTACTGCAAAATGAAGGAGGAATGCAGGCACATTTCTGTCAGTATCGAAATCAAGATAATGTTTGTATTTGTTTGGGTACCAAGAATTCGTAGGATTTGAGATAATTGTGGTGATTCTTTTCATGTAGTAATGTAATGTAGTTGGATATAAATATTTCAATATCACAAATGCCAGCAGGATGAAAAACGAAAAAAAGTAAGCACTCAATGAGTAAAATGGGGTAGGCATGTAACACATTTTGGTTTCAAATGTGTGTCTGGTGTCATCTTCATTTGATGCATGTGGATCATACGGGTTGTAAAGGGATAGTAATTGAATGGCAGGGTATTTTATACCCGAAGTCATTGCTGCCGATTTGCAAGCGATTTCACGAGCTATTTTATTTTGATTATTGTAAGTATAAGGTTGTTGAATATCACAGTAATCATGATCGTCCCCAGCAAATATAATATCTGGGTGTAAACTAGATAAAATTCTTTGGGAAATTTCATATTCGATCACTGTTTGGTATTGTACCCCTTTCTGAATGGGGAACGGTAAATGTTTCTTTTCACGTAAGGGTCCACAAGTTTGTTTATCGGGGAATCGATAAAAGGGAACATGGACTAATAAAATTCTAGGTAATTTGTCATTTAACTTTGAGTTTAATGTATCCATAAATTGTAATGATTCTGCCGCAATTTGAGGATCGGGATTAGATAATGAAATGGTATCAAACATGATGACTGAATGGTTCCCCAATTCAACAAACTCGTTTGATTCACCAAAGTATTGCGAGAACCGTTCACTGACTTTTCTGTCCACAGTATGGAATCCAATATCGTGGTTACCAGGTATACCATCATAAGTGCGTCTTCCCACCTTCTGGGGGAATATCTTTCTATATCTCTTATACTCATCAAACCATCTGTCATCCTCCCATTCTCTTCCTCCATCAAACAAATCCCCAAGAAAGATATTAGTATCGGGGTCCAAAATATTCTGCCCAAACAAGTAGTTCCGATGTAAATAGTTATCGGCAATCTTCTTGATCAACCATTGAAACGCATATGGTCTCGATGGATACGAGTACTCGTCTACAATCTGGGGATCAGCTATCAACATGACTCTATGCGGTTGTGCCAGTTTATCCCATTCTTCCCAATTGTCCCATTGACAGCGGCTAATCACATTCTTTACATGGGTACGTTCAAAGTAATGTACCACAACCAACCAAGAAACTATAACCCCCACTATGAACTTCCAACTGATCAACCTAGATATCCCATGAGTATGTTTGCTAGGAGGGTAAGGAGTGCTCGAAATCGGCCACTCTTTTTTGGAAGCAGCATCAACTGGGTCTCCTCTATCTTTCCTTCGTAAGCTCATGACCTGTCTATCCTTCCTTCGTATGCCAATTGCTCTTTTAGTTTACTAAGAAGCGGGCGATGGTTTGGGATTCTGTAGTGCGATATAAAATTTCACTACGTCACAGCCTAAACACAAACATTCCCCAGAACTAGACTAGGCTAGATGGTATGGCACTCTCAACGGGCGATGAGACAAATAGCGGTGGTGAAAAGGTAAATGGAGACAAAAACGGGCGAAAACTACGGTCTAAGGACGTTGCTACATCAAAAAAGACGTTATTTGATTTCGATAATCTGAATCGACTATTGTATAGGGATGAAAGGGTTGCGGTGTGTGCTGGTACTGATTTCAGTACTTTGTATTGTTACAATCAAGAAATTGAGCTTCCAGCTCAAAATTTGATTAATAAACTGACGGAAATTAGGTTGGTCGATGATGTAGAGGGGAAATTGAAATCTGATGTATTGAATGATGAGACTTATGAATTGTTTCACAAGAAGATGAAGAAGGAAGAGAAGGTAATGACTAACGAAGATAAACTACGCATTCTTTCTGAAGTTGATAATTTACAAACACAATTGCAACTATTGAAACAGTACGATTGGGTGAGGCACTTGCCCCAAATTTGCCATATTAATGATACTCGAGACTTTGACGAGTTGGAAACGAAGAAAGAGTTGACAATTGTTGAAATTGAAAAACTGTTGAAGAAATATGATTCTTGGAAAAGAAGATCCGATCAATTGGTCAATGATATGAAAAATGACAATGATGGTTATGTTGATCCAGTTGAAGAGTATGATTTACCGTTGGAAACGATTAGATTGAATCGGAAATTGGAAGCGAGACAGCGGTATGGGCCCATAATTAAATTAAAGTTGAACAATGGGTTCATGTTGGTTATTGACCCGATACTTCCTCCAAAGGTTGTCAAATCGGGTAAATCTGAGTATCGCTGGAAACCCTCACCAATTAAAGTCTCATCACCCATCAAAAGTAAAGTTACAAAACCAACCAAAGTTCAATCTAAACCAAGAAGCATTTCGTTGTATAACTTGGAGGAGGTTGAGTCGATCGATTTAATGACAAGATCAACTGGTGACTTGATTTTTGGAACTAAAATAACTGATTTGAAAGTACCACAAGATGGGTTCCAACTACCCAAGTTCATGAAGAAGGAATCTGAAAACAATGAACAAGAGCGAACATCATTTCGACAATCTTTAACCCAACCCTAGGTTTTTGGGGATATCTGAATCTATTCGATTCAGTTGCATGATTCATTTCAGTTGTATATTACATTTTCTGTATTATGCCTGTGTATTATTCTATAAATTACTCCATTATACGTATTCCTTTATTCCTTGTAGAAACAGAATGATGTATTCAATACCATTCTCATTATCTACATCTATTATAAATTTTGTTCGATCAACGGTTAACTTTAACGGCTGTTTCAATTCAGCATCAACTCTTCCAGGTCTGAAATTATCAATTTGGATACTAGTCATACCATAATTGGCTATCAACACTTGACGAAGCTGTAAAATTGCCAAAAACATCTGTGCTTTCTTTATTTGCTGGTCAATATCCTGGGACTGTTCCAATTCATCAATTGAATTGACACTTTCATAAAATTCAACCCCTTCCTCTTCAAGAATCTGATCAATCTTGGTAATCAAAATTATCCCTTCTTCCAACGTTACTAGATTCATATTGGCAATATTATTGCAAATGAACAATAAATCGTCTCTTTCCAGATCATCCTCAATTCTTAAAACCTTGGCCAACGAATTGATAAACTTCTTTCTAGATGAATTAGTTGAATTGACAATTTCATAGATATTTTGGAAAAAGTCTTGATTCGCAACAAGGCTCGATTGAGTGGCTTTAATATATTGCATCCCCTCTTTAATCCCCTCTATGTAACTTGTATTGATCAAAGATTCATGCTTTTCAAACAACTCCATATGAAGAGATATTGCTATCTTTCTAATTCGTGGGTTATCGCTGCTTTCAAAAGCAATTATGGTAGGAATGCACACTCTTGGGTTTGCAAACCCAAGTCGAACAACTAACTGTAAGAATTCAATACAAGGTACTGTTAAGCTACCTTTATCAAAAACACTTAGTTTCAATATATTCTCCATGTATTTTTGCACGAGCAGGGCACATACACCATCATTCATAGAAGATTTTGAATTCCCATGAAAGACTGCTAAATTGAAAGAACGGTTTGCTTTCCCATTATCATTCTCATTTCTTCTTTGTGATAATTCCTCTTCCATGACAAGAAATTTGATGAAACCGGTAATTATTGTGTGGATCACTAGGGGATCAAGTGCTGTGAACTCATTATCAAAAATTTTTAATATTGGTTCAGATAAAAAGAATTTGGGGTGTGAAATACAAACGTTTATAACATTACTGATCGCAGCATCCCTTACTCTTCGTTCTCCGACACAAAAGAAAAGAAGGTACTTCATTATTCCACTTATTACGGATTCATTCTTCTTAAATCCAACTGCCGCAGTCATATATAACTCTCGAAATTCTTCCAATTTACAATATGTACCAAAGCATCCTAAAAGGTGGATTAACTTATCCAATTTTGCATCCGGTTTGACGTCCTGTTTCTTATCTAAGTATGGTTTTATCAATTTAATACAAGATATTGATGCATTAGCTAGTTTTATCGTATTGCCTTTTATTTCGCAAAGATTCCAAATACAAGGCATTGCTTCATTCATTTCTTTCGTATTGAACTTGGTCAAATTCTGTATCAAAAAATTCTGGACTGATTGAGCATAATCTGGGCGCAATGCTCCAGCTTCTGGGAGAGCTCTTCGGAGAATAATCAAATTATAGTAAACTATGTTTCCGTGATTCCCTTCTTCCACTAAAGATGGTAACAATGAGATCAATTGTTCCTGGCTTATCAATTTCGAATCACAATTCACCATTGTAGATATCAATTTCAATCCTTTTTCTATTTGGGTTCTATTCGTGGAGTCATTAATATGGTCTAAACCCGTTACAATTATCGCATCTAACGATTTATCATTAGGGTTAGATAAAACGGCACCACGCAAATACTCTTCGAATTGTTTGGTAATTCTTCCTCCCAAACTTACAACATCCATAAGTACTTCCACATTATCGACGGTTACCGTATTGCCTAATAGTAAATCCTTTAGGGAAGACTGTACCAATTCTGCTATTGAATCTTCCTCGTCATATAGTGCCATTAGTAATTTAGTAGCAACGTAAACTTTTGCTTTCTTGCTGCTAAGATTCGGGTACATTATTACCGCTAGCTTGATTACTCGACGCTTAACTTGGATACTTGAGTCATTTAAGCAGTCGCAAATTGGTTTGTAGAAGTTTTTAGAAAGTTCTGGATTTGACAATATGAACTTGCTTATAAGATCAATTACAGCATCCCGAACTAATGGAGATTTATCCAAAAGTTTAGATGCAATTGAATCTTGTAATTTATGTGAGTGTAGTATGTCAAGGTCGCTATCAATTAACCCTGATAAAATTCTAATAGCCTTACTTTTACTTTTTATTTTGCTGCTTTCTAAGGTGAGCAAAGTTATGTTTAAAAAGTTCTCATAGAGTAATGGCAATTCACCATGTAAAATCAATCCAGTATAACTTGAACCAATATTTTCTAAAGGAGTGAGTGATCCATTTTTGATAACATTCGAAACGAATGTGTGCGTTTGTTCTATTATTTTTAGAATTTCGTTATCTGGTTGGGTCTCCTCTGTAATGGAATTCAAAGCATCTAGATCATTATGAACCACTGTGTTGTCCTCCTTCATTTTATTCAAATCAATTAGTAGTTTTATGCATAAAAACTGGAACGAACAAAGATATTTTGGATTCCTGTTTACAAGCCATTGTAGATGATTAAGTACATTTGTCACATTCAGTTGAAATGCAACTGTTTGAGATAGATTTGAAATCTCCCTGGCATTTGAGCTTTGTTTCAATTTTATCAACGATTCCGAGATTTTACCAAGCATATCAAAAATGTATGGTTCGACATTCTTGCAATTATTATTTTGAGTCATTAACATGAATGACTTCATAAAGCCCGTCACCAAAAATTCCGCCCCAGACCATTCAGGATATGGCATAAGTACGAGCAAATCTTCTACCAAAATATCCAAATGTGCCTTGAATTCAGGATTCTTGATCAATCTTGATACAATAGAGGTGGTGATGTCGTCCACAAACGATTTCGTCATTTCCAGTGCTTTTTTAAGCACAGTTTCATGATTTTCAGTTTCATTAAGCTCGACCGTGGTTTCGTAACTCACAGATTCAACCATCCGCACAAACAAGACAGTTATAAGTGAGATCTTGTTACCATACGCTGTCTTAAATTGTCTAGCAATAGACCTTGTACTTGAATGCTTATCCATACCCACTACTAAGTCGTGTAAAATATAAGGGTGTTGATTGGATTGGGTTTTGAATATCTCCAACAACAAATCTGAAGCACTAATTTTCATATTTGAAAAAGTTTCAGTGCCAATCAACGAGGTTGGTTCTTTTCGATTCATATCGGCTTCAATGGTGTGAAAACTTAAATATTCCAATCTTGTTTGCATACTTTCGTCTATGGAATACTTGGATGTATAACTTGAAAGCAAGTAGAAAATGTACCTAACTTCCTCAACCAATTGTGAAATCATTGGTTTGAACTCGGAGGATATGTTTGGGGTAAAAATTTTGTTGGCAATTTTCAAAATTACCTCATTTTGCAAGAGATAAACAAAATCAACCACTGAAGCCAAATAATCGTCCAAATAAATTTTCCTCTCCAGAAAGTTCCCCGTTAAAATGACCAACATGATTTTCGCGGCAAGGGCAAACTTGAAAAGCGGTTGATAATGAATTTGGGACATATCGGTTGTCACAAAAGAGGCGAAATCCATTTCTTTAGTCTCTGCAAGAATCTTCAACATTAGACCCTGTATCCGCATAATTATCTCCACGTTCTGATTAACTTTGGGTTCACTCACCAATTTAGTTAAGCAGTCGAAAAACTCTAGCATAACCTCCATTGAAACCACCCTTTTATCATCCACGATATCCCACAAAGACTTATTATCGACATTCTCATCTGAATGCACACCAATAGACACCATCACATTCATCAATCTCTCTTGAACCCGTTCAAACTGAGTCATTGCAGGCGTCTCTAATTTAGTATCTAATTTAGCAATTTTACTAACCAGCACTTCACCATCAGCACTCCTCTTAATAGCCTTGACAGGACTATACTCCTTTAAAAACTTCTGTTTATACTTCATATTATGATCTTTATTGACAGAATCGTACTTCTTCCGAATACTCAATCTAGAACTATCTTTATGTGAATGGAACAGTTTACTTGTAAACTGTTCACTTGTAACAGTAGTACTCTCCATTACAACTTGTTGTAATGGTGTCAAAGTAATATCTTGAGATTTACCAGGTGTAGAAATAGCAGGCTTATAAAACTTCAACGACTCTAGTTCCTCTGATTCATACTCATTCAACTCCTGAGATATAGAATTAATAATATCCATAAACTCCTCTGGATTCTGATTAATTGTATCTATCATTTCACTAGATCTAGGATGTGTGTGGTAATCATAACTAGCATCAACAGAAAATGGGGCTATTAGAGCAGCAGATTCCTGTAAAGGAAGTAGATGCAATAATGGAGTAACAGACAAAGCTTCTCTAAGATTAGAAGGTTTGGGATCGTCCATTATTGCTTCTTAATAATATCTGATTCAATTAGATGCAGCCAATTTAAACTGCTGCTTAAAAATTCGCGTAGGGTTTGATTTGAGCCGCACCAAGAAGATGGTAAGCTAATATAATATAAATATACTAATAGAATACTATATATAAATACATGTCATATGATAAGTTCTAATAGAATAGAATATAGTATAATGATAACAACTACAAATTTTTATATGGGTGAATATGATAATTCCTAATGATACTGTTTATGCTAAGCTATGATAATATACAAGTTATGAGTTTTCTTATGAGTTTCTAGAATTTGGAGTACCAGCTGCAGAATCTTGAGACGAGGGGATGTTGGAATTGTTTGGAGACTGGCCCATTCTGGGTGGGAGTTTCTGTTCACTCATCAATGGCGATGTAGTGGGATACAGCATTTGTTGCTGTTGCTGTTGTCTCAATAATTGTTGTTGTAACTGATGTTGCAGCTGTTGCTGTTGTAATTGTTGTTGTTGTACAGTTCTCGCTTTCAACATTTGTAGTTGGTTACGTTCCTGTGGGGTCAAGGCTGCTTGTCCTTGCTTCAATTGACCTTGCTGTGGAATTGGTTTCCTGTATTGTTGTGAGTTCGACCTTTGTACTTGTGGTTGTTGTTGTTGCATTGGTGGTGGCAGTGGGTTGTCTAATCTAGGGTTGGCTCTATTTTGCTGTTGCTGTTGAAGGTTCGCCAAGTAGGTCGCAGCTAACTTTGTTACTTGATCTTTACTCAAACCAGGATTTTTCGCTTGGATCGAATTGATTATTGCCGACACTTGTGCTGGTGGGAATGTGATTCTAGGCTTGGTTCCGTTATTATTTGGTGCGTTTGGTCTTGTTGGTTGCGTTGAATTGGGCATGTTGGCCATATTATATTGTTTACCTTGCATCATATTAGCGGGAGTTGCATTTGCAGGCATTCCAGTTTTGTTTTGGGCCTGTTGTTGCTGCTGCTGTTGCATTAATCTTCGTTGTTTTTGCAAATTCATTAATTGTTGCAATTGTTCCGGTGTGTATGGTGTACCATTTGGATTAGTTGATATTTTATTCATGTTAGCACCAGCTGGAATTTGCTGTGCTTGTCCAGATTGACCCGGCTTTGATAATTGCATATTAGGCGCGATTCCCGCTTTATCTGTTGATATAGATTGCGGTGAAGTACCTGTTTGGGGTGGTAAATTAGCTGCCCCGCCTGCTGCTGCTGCTGCTGCTGCTTGCCCGCGGGAATTCATCGCGATTGCACCTTGTGGTTTTTGTTGAGAGACAGCTTGCATCATTCTGTTTCTCGTCGCTGCCTGGTCATGATATGCTTTTCTTGAAGATTTATCATTTTCATATTTCAATTTCGAAAGTTCGCCCGGGGTTGCCACGGGGTCATTTGATCGTTTCGTGCCATTAAACTGAGGACTATTCATAGCACTTCCACCATTTCCACTCGAATTGACTGTGGTAACTGGGTTGGCGGGGGTGGATGCGGTTGGGTTAGGGGAGCTCGAATTTGGAAATTCTGAAGTCGATCTTTTATGATTCAATTTCGATTGAGCAATTTCACGTTTCTTCATTGATTTGCGCATAGCATCAAACATGGATGCCCAACGTAACTTTCTGTGGCCTCGTTGGATGGATTCGGCACCCACACCTAACGGACTGATTCTTCTTTTAGTGGTCAGTTGAGTTCTATGCGCTTGCTCCAACCATTGTTGGGCATGGTAAGCGTACGATCCTCTCATATCACCAAACTGGAACTTTTCATTCAACTGAATGTATCTTTCAAAACATTGCCACGGGGTTCTTCTTTCGATATTAGATTCGTACCGTTTCAAACTCGAACACGTTGAAGATAAATGTTCCGAAATCAATTCCCAATTGAAACAAAACTCAGCAATATAATGAATCAAGTATTTATCATCTTTAGGCAACCAAATGGTGGGGGATCTATACTCAATATTTTTAATTAAGGGAGGTTTTGGCGGTTTCAAGTAATTAAATCGACGATGGGACTGGAAACCAAATAACCCTTTTTGGTAATCTGGAGGGCCATGGGATCGTTTCGCTTTTGAACTGTCGGCATCTTTCACGACAACTTTATACCAATCATCATCGGCATCAAAAGGGTGAATCAAACGAGAGATTGGAGCCATGGCGAATTCCGTAGATTTGATAGTTTTTTCCTCCTCATCGAAAGCAGTGAATTTGGGTAAATTCTTAACAATCGACTGGTCGATTTTCTTGAGATCATCGATATTAACATGTAATTTGAAAGGCAGTGGAGTTCCAACCTGGGGTTTCTTGTAAGTATGCGTGGCCATGATATCTTGAGGTTTAGCTTCCGCTGGCTCAAGCAATGATTTCAAGTCGAAAGTAGCTTGCTCTTCTTCTGGTGGAACCAGCGCTAGAGTCTGTGGGTCTACAGTCAGTACCTCCTTTACTTCTTCGGGAGCTTCATTGATTGTGTCTAGTGAATCCACTTTAATATCATCAGTTTCTACTGCTTCTTCATTTTCTTTTTCCGGTTCAATTTCAATATGTTTTATCGGTTTCCGTTTTATACACATGATATCACCATAAGTCCAATAATCATTAATAGCTTGAGCAATTTCCACACAACAAGCTTTCTTAAACTTAGCAGTTTCCTTGAAATCAGCCGCCAACCACCTGGCCTCTTCAAGCAATGAAAGACCATGGGTTTGCTTTTTCTTTGTCTTCTTCAAATATACAAACGGATCATAATGTTTACTTGGTTGACGAAGGGACCATTTACCTTGTCTCTTTAATTCTTCAATTCTTGAATATAATACTGCAATCTTCCCTTCTAGCAACGCCGACTCATAATTCTCCGATATCAATACCTTATGAGGACCAGGTAATAGTTTAATTAATGGTAATGTTTGTGTTAAATAATATAATTCAGCTAATGAACTAACGGAGTGCGGTTTTGTAGGGTAGCTTTCTGGTATAGATAGCACTTCCAAATCTCGAATCAGTTTATTGAGAAAATCATTTTGTTCTTTATTGTTAGATAAAGTGACAGGAGTTCTTGTATCGGCACGTTTAACTATCCTATCAAACTCAGCGGTTGCCTTTCTTTTAGGTCGATATATAGACAGCTCTATTTTATTCCTGATAGCATCTTGAGAAGTATCGAAAGCTAATGGATGAGTATATGATGGGTTTGGAACCTGGATCAAATTTAACAATGGGTCATTAACCAACTGGTACAACTCGTTGATCGTGCTCTTTCGAGCATCAACCAAGTTGCTCTGTTCAGCCATGGTCGGAAGTAACAAAGTCAATGTTTGTTTGGTATATATTTCATCGAAATCAGCGTGATAAACGGTATGGATATCACGTGAACGTTGGTATTTTATCCGAGTCAACATGAGGCTGCATGAAACTTTATTTGACTCAGAAAAGTGCGGTTTTAGCTCAGTTGGGAGAGCGTCAGACTGAAGAGATTCAGTTACAGAGTAATCTGAAGGTCCTGTGTTCGATCCACAGAAATCGCATTTATTTTTTTTCAATTCTATCTATAATAATAGGTAATGGAATTGTATAACCCTTTATTTTTGGTTAATCTTGCCCTTAGGTTATATATCTGTATCTATTAAGTGTTTTTACTTCTTCTTGTACAGTATATAGGGCTATTTTGCAAGTTTACTAAAATGTGGTAATTTTTGTAAAATGGGAAGATGTTGACAACACTAAAAGTAACTAAAACTGGAAATACAAAAAGAAAGATTTTTATATTTGTTTCTCGAATGTATGGAGTTAAACGGATACAAAGGAAAATACTTCTATAACTACTCATTATGTAAAGATTAAATATATTACACCTACAAAAAATAAGTACCAAAGGGTACAAACTGTTTAAGAATACTGAAGAGTACCACAGATGGTAATATGATCTGGGATATATGATCTGGGATATATCATCTATATTTATCATGCTTATATTAGGAGATTTTATTATAATAATGAAACTACTATTTTAGTACTCCCAACCAATAGTTAGATATAAATAGAAAAAACATAAGCTGTTTTACTACTACATTTGTTATAGGGTATATACAATCTACTTGGGTTTAGTCATACATTAGTATAACTGACAATCAATCAAGAAAACTAGTCATACCTAGACAAAGCTACTGTTCATATATATATATGCGCCCTCACCCACAAAAAGGTAGCGCCACTTTCTCAAGATAACACGATAAATAAAACAACCAACACTATACTAACACTAACACCAACTTCCCACAATGAATTTAGACAGTTTCAATGGCAGTGATATTAATGGAGCTTTCAAAATAGGTAACTTGGTAGTAGCAGGATTGGCTGTTTTATCTGGATTATCTCAATTGTTTAGCGGAGTTCAATCTTTCTTGTTAGGGATCTATATTATCTTATTTGGTGGGGTTATTGGGTTATTGGAATTTCAAGTGCCAGGAGAAGCGTATGCTTATGGGTCGTTTCTTTTTAGTTTTATAGGAAGGGGGATATGTATGTATAAGATCATAGTAATTGCGAAGCGACTAGAATATATTATAGTAGTCGCAGAGCGACTACTATAATGTTCTGACTTATAATTGCGAAGCAATTAGGAAATCATACTAATCGCTGTGCGATTAGTATGATATTTATTCTTGCTAAGTTAATCGCTTCGCGATTAGATATTATAGTAATCTTCGATTACTATAATATCTTTTAACTCATAGCGACTCTATATTTCTTATATTAATCAACTTATAGCAATTGCGAAGCAATTGCTATAAGCCTACTAACATTAGTCTACACCCTCATCGGTTCTATGATCAACGGAGCATCCTTCTTCCGTGTCTTCTCCTCCATAATAATCTTTCTCATTGGCCTTATCTATATCGCCTTAGAAGCCATCCCCTCTATATCCACTCCAGAAAATATGAGTACTGAGGGAATCCAAATTGGAACTAATGATGAGGATATTATTTAGGAAGTCTGAAGCAAGACAATGATATATATATATTAAATATATAAGTATAGTATAAGGAATGAATATGAAATATTAATTGTAATTATTTTATTATTTTTGTTAAGTATAGAATGTATCTATTATAATGATTACAAATGTTTATTAGTTGTAATTATTTTATATATATATATATATATATTTATATTCTATTCTATTTATGTATAATTTGTGATATATATATATATAAGTGATTAATACAATTGATAATGTTAGCTGTAAATATAAATCCTAGTGCGTTTTATCTAGTGCGTAGTTTAGTTTAGTATGATATATAATTAAAGTTTAGTTTAGTATACTATATAAATAGAGTATACTATATAAGTAATGGATATAGATGAATAGTATTGAAATCAATATAAGTTGTAATTGTAAATTATCTATTCTTCTTTTATCTTATTCTTCTTTTTAACTTTGCTTCCATTTCTTGAAATTTCCAATCGCAACTTTCTCACATCTAAAACAAACACATTTATTTACACTTACAAACAAATCAATACAAATTATCAACAATGGTGCTATAATGGATCAACCTATAGATATTCCACTAGACAGTTATACTGCTCTGCGTTTAACTTATGCTAAACCTAAAATATTAAATAGAAATGGTAAGGTGGTGTTGCTAGGGAAAGTTCCTAATATTTGGTTGCTTGATGAGGATCATGGACCTTTGAAAAGAGGGGTTAATAAGATTACTAAGAAGTTAAGGGATTCAAGTGTAGTAGGGCTGGTGATTTCCAAGAAGGTTAAAAGGACGTTGTTTGAGGAGGAAGAGTTTAAGGAGAGGAGGCCGTATGGGAAGGAGGTGAGTTTGTTGGAGGTGGTTAATAGGTATATGAGAGCTACCACTAGCGGAGCTAGTGGTAGTGAAGAAGCTAGCGAAGCTAGCGATAGTGATCTAGCCAGCGAAGCTGGCGATAGTGAAGGTGAAAGTGGTGAAGCTAGCGGAGATGATACCAATTATACTGATTTTGATCACGATATCGATCATGCTATTGGTCATGATGCTGCGATTGATCATCCAAGAGATGACAATGTTAACGTATATAATGGAGATGATTCTAGACAGGTGAGTTTGGAAGGCGGTAAGAATGATCATGAGGTGGAGCGTGAAGATCAAGATACAGATGATTTACTTTTGCAATATATCAACACGATTAATGAGAAGATTATGGAGCGAAAGAAATATGAAGTGCCGACACGATTACCCGATTTGTTTAAAGATGATCTTGATACCACTTTGAAATCGGCTTCTACTATTACATCTCCAGTAAATTATGATGGAGCCAGATTGGTTTCTACTAGCACGTCTCCAGTCACTCTTGATGGAGGAGAGAGATCGGGTTCTTCTAGCACGTCTCAAACTAATTCCGAAGTACGATCGGTTTCCACTATTGTCGATTCAAAATCTGACCAAAGTGTCAAAGGTGATATAGGTCTGGGAAGTGAGACGAGCTTGAATCATATCACAGTACCAAATTCGGTCTCATCCAATCAGCAAGATATCAACAACAATGATACCACGATACCAAATTCAGTCGCATCCAGGGATATTTCGCAAGTTATGAACAATAATGATCAGTCACTGGCCGACAGTCTCGCGTTACATGCGCCCAGAAATAACAATTCAGATGATGCCCCGATCGACAAAGAGGCTGGCAACAACCTGGTTCAAAATGAAGATTACACCTCAGTTTCTTCTGTTGATGTATTTTATACTGCCGAGCTGGAAGACTTTCTGTTGAGATCTCCCTCTATTGACTCTACTGGAGCGAAAGACCGTATGGATCCAGTGGTGGTTTCTGGTAAGCCCATAAAATCTAGCACCAGTATTGATGCTGATCAGCATAGACTCTCATCGAAAGCAGATAGTGGTCACATATGTCAAGATAATCAAGTAAAGATTACATCTGCGGTAAAAACAGATAGTGGTCAAGTATATCAACAGACTGGTTCGCTGACGGTTCCACCTGCGGTGGAAAGCTCAGCCGCAAATGATCTTGTTAATCCACCTCCCAATATCGATCAATCGAACCAGCACAATGAGGTATCACCAATCATTTCTCCAATCTTGAGTGTAACGTCCGAGATCGAATCGCCCACTCCAGAACTTTTGACTGGTGATTCCAACAATCATTCAGAACCAAGATTCTTGAACTCTGCGTCCAAGGATAATATACCACTATCCCAACAAAGTTCGGCTGTTAGCGCTGCTGTTAAATGGGATTCACTGGTATCAAAGAGAAACCGAAAGTCGATAGCAAGTGTGCCACCGCAGCCAATGCATAGAATTGATGATGTCAGCCCAATTCAAGAACGAGACGCTAGAGTTGTTGACCGTCTTAAAAAAGCGGCTCGAAAGTCAAAATCAAAATACATCAATACTCGGAATACCTACAGAGGCAAAATGTTTGGTTTGACTATGAGAAATTACCACCCGGGTGATATAATTCGATCCTGTGAAATGCTAGTAATGATTAAATCGATAAAATCACCTACTATACACTCGTTTACTGAAAATGAATATTGTGATTCGAGAATTGTCGATAGGTGGAAAGTGTATCAAGTGGTAATGCGAATGTCAAAGAATATACACAATCCAATTACGATTGAATTATATTGTACTCGCTCGATATTCAACAATAAAAAACAGGAAGCAAGCTATTCATTCGAGATCAACCCACAGATACATGCCCAATTCTACAGTGACACAGATAAAACAATTCTGATAGTCGTCCCATCCAAGGAAGAAGGGGCCACGGTGTTTATATTCCGGACCCATAATCAGGTTGCTGCATTCAGTTGGCTCTACATAGTAAAGCTGGCACAGAGATTTAATTTTGGGAATGTTTTGTCAATCAATATACCAAAATTATCTATTATATTGCAAGTTGAGATTCCAGATGAGATCATTTACGGCTTGCTTCGTTGGCGTAGCAATGCAAAAATTCATACCTTGACTAGTGGCTATCGTGTGGAATATAGCCCTCTACTCGAGTATTTGCGTGAGTATATTGAAAAAGACTTGGCGGCTAGGAACAACAAAGTGTTGAGTGACTTTACCCGGTATTACGACGAACCATGGTTTTGTTATAAACGATATGACCTGTTGGAATGGGTCAAGAATGATAGTGAATGTTTTTACCTCCAAAATTTACTTTTAGGCCATGAGTATTCCTTAGAGGTTAGGGATATGGGGCATTATCCTGGTAATGTTAAAATTGACGATGAAATAATCGAGGAACCCGTACCCATCGAGGGGTTTTTGTCTAGGTTGACCAATATATCAGGCAAAGAGAAATCACTCTTTCGGTCATTTTACAAGATGCTGTACTGTTTTACTTCGAAGAATTTATTGTTTTACACAACATATTATCAAGCTACGCCACCTTCTCCACAAAATAACTTCATGACTAATACAAACGTAGCTCAGACTGTCAACGATCTTCCGCAAGTCTACGAATGCTCTACGTTTCCAATATCAGAGAATGATCATATATATTGGTTGCATGGAGATGAGTTTGAACATTATGATAAAATAGCCCAGGGTGAATTTACCAGGAAAGTCGATCAAATAGTTAAGGCTAAAGGTTTCATTGATATGGCTCGCATTAAAGACATTAAAGTTATTCCATTCAAATCAATAACTGCATCTCAAAAGTTACTCCATTGTACGTACTGGTATTCGAATCCTGATCTAATTGATGACAAAACTTTAGTAGATTCAGGTTTTGAACTCTTTATGCAAAATGGAAGTAGAGTTAAGATACTAGCTCCTAATACAGTCATTAGGGACGAATGGATAAAAAGACTCAATGAGATGAGGTGTTATTGGAAATTCAGGACACAAGAGGATGTAACATCAAGAATTAAATTAAAGGATTATAATCAAAGGGCCTTAAACATTTCCGAGTTTCAAGATGCAAATGTATCGCATCAAGTTGAATTAAATGAAATTTTCAAGTCGGAAGCGGATATATCTTTGGATAACATAGATTCGATGGCGTTATTGACATGTATTCTAAACCATGGGTATTTGTTCCACAAAACCAAGAAACACGCTGATTTCAATTTATGTTATGCCATCCTTGTTCCTGGATATTTGATTTTATACCGTACTTACAAAAGATCAAAAGTAAGTGGAAGACGGAAGAAGCACGCAATTTTTGAACATTACGTCACACTTCCGATTACAAATTGTTATGTGTACTCGGGGATATCGACTGAACACGATTTACTTGACAGGCGAGAAGATATTGATCCCACGCATCCAGAAAGACATTCACTTCCACGTGTTTATGCTGATGGTTGGAAGTCGTCGGAGGAGGAACACATGCTCTGTTTTACGTTATGCATTGGGAGGAAGAGGAGTATTAGAGGTAGATATAAGGCTGACAATTTAAAACCCGAAACGGGGAATAACCCGGGTTTAGTGAAAATGGTTGCAAATTTGGGAATTACAGGGAAGAGTGTTGTATTTATGGCTCGATCAAGACAGGAGCGGGCTAGCTGGACTCAGAGAATCCTCTATGAGGTTGATCGATATGGAGGTGCAGATGAAGATGATTAGATTTTCAATTCTTCATATACGTAGTATATAATTTTAATAAAGGTTTATTTATGGAAACTATAGCATATTTATGGAATGTCAGCTTGTTATTAGATCATCAACATTCTGGATAAGGTCTTTCCAAGCATCATTGGGTCTTTTTTTCTGGAGGATACTATTGATGATATCTTGGTCGGAATCAAGATCTGAATCAAACTCTGAGCTTAAGCTTGCGACGAGAGATCGATGACTGCTCGATATCTCTAGTTGACTCTTTCGTAGATGAGTATCGATTTTATAGTAATTGAATTTTAAGTCTGTAGGGGAAAGTTTATTATTCAAGTTCAAGCCTCGGATTGTTGAAGAGGCGGAACTGATAGATTTTAGAGGGGATAATGGTAATTGTCGTTTCCTTTTTCCTTGTTCGATGGATAATTCGATTGACGAAGAGATGAATTCGACGGGGAACTGGAAATGTAAATCGGAAATGGCCACCACCCATTTTTCAATCACTTTTATCATGACAGACGTTAGCCAAAGTTTCGTATCTGGACTGACCAACTTCACCACTGATTGTACTGGTAACTCTACATTCACTTGTTTCATTTCTAACATTATCGGAGTCTCCAAGAACACGACCAAATGGTTACCAAACAAGGCCACTATTGAATCCTGCCAGGTTAAATTATCCAAACTAATAGATAATTTATCAATCAACCGTAAACATCCTACTTTGATTAGCTGAGTATAGGTAAACTTGTTATTATTATCCATAAGATATCGAATGAATTGGTTCTTGACAGTATCTATAGAACAATGTTTGTAACTATAAATCTGAGGGGTCGTTGAATCAATGGTCGAAGTAGATAATCGGTTCAGAAATATCGATTTCTGGCGATTTATCCCAATCGACGCTGTTCTGGAAGGGATTGCAGGATCCAAGGTCTTATTGTCATATATCGAATCGTGGATTTCAGGCAATGAAGTCGAGTAACGGTAATTGTTATTATTTTCGAAATGTGGTATCTCAAAATTAGGAGAAGACTTTGTTGGTGAAAGCCACAAGTCGTCAATCTGGGGAGATCTTAGCGGCAAAGTAGGCAATGGTTTATTTTGCTTTGCGACTCTACCCCAGTCCAGTTTCAAGACACTAGTCGGTGTAGCAGTAAAGGAATTAGCAGATGAAGGTGGGTTTTCACTTGGAATATTATTATTAGGAGTTGGACTGGAATTGATATTATGAGTGGGACTTGAATTAATATGATTATTAGAACTTGAAATCTTCAGATTATTAGGAGTGGGACTTGAATTAATATTATGATTTGAAACCTTCACACTATGTATCAAAGTCGAAGATAAGGTAGACAAGTTGGTATTTGAAATCAATGGTTTATCGGTTGATTTAGTAAAGAAATCATCATCGTTTTCTAAACCATTCGCTATCATCAATGATTTCAACTTGATATCCTTTTTTGGAAGCAATATATGTGCACAGTTATTGGAACAATAACACTTAATAGGGGAATTATAACTAATGTAAATAACCTCTAAAATACATTGTTCGTGGGTGAAAGTACCACATTTCAATTCTACAAGTTCTTCATCTAGTAACTTAGAATTCAAGTATTCTTGGCAAATGAAACATTTGCTATTAGCTTGATTCTTCTTTTGATTTTTATTATGATAATAAGGCACAACTTTAGGACCTCTTGGAGAATCATCAATTTTACTAGGAAACCCCATTGGTTTTAAAGGCGAAACATCAAAAGGTTCATCTAAGGAAATTCTTGGATGGGCAACCAACCGTTTTACTTTGGGAGAAATGGACTTGAATGAATCTTTCAATGATAGATCCAACATGGCTGCAAAAAGAAGCGAGGTATCGCTTGTAGTAAATAAACAATGAGATTGATAAAAGTAAAAGTATTTAAATTAAATAATGAAACAAAATGGGAAGAAAATGGTTTTATATTGTATAACATGAAAAATTATCATATCCATGGTATCTATTAATCACCCCAATGTGGTAGAAGTGGTTAAGTTTGATGCAAATCTGAAACAGGAGAAAATAAATATTATGTAATCAATTGATTACTTCTTTGGGATATGCCAATTCCCTTGACATGATTAGTCGTTGGCGCGCTTCTTAGTAACAACCTTAATCATTCTAACAAATGTTGTTCTTATAATTATACTCTATCTAACTAAATTTCAACAAAAGTTTCTATTAAATAAATAAATAAATAATTTATTCATATATTCTACTAGATATACTCTAACTTTCCCAATTGTTTATTATGGAGGGTAAAATGTCGCATTTGTAACGACATTTTAATGGAAATTAACCACCGAAAACACGACATTTTCAGTCGGAACTTCACTGCCCGTTTGACTTTACACAACACCATCATCGGATAAGTAGGATTTTTGACTGCTTTTTCATAACAACTCATACACAATGCTTCGTCGTACTATCGCTCGTCCATTGTTGCAAACAGCCAATGCTAAGAGAACTTTAGCCAGTTCAGCCAGTGACTTGGTCAAAATCGATTTACCAGCTTCGAGTTTCGATGGGTACATGATTGATGTTCCTGAATTGTCGTTTGAAACCGAAAAGGAAACCCTTTTGAAGATGTACAAGGATATGATTGTCATCAGAAGAATGGAAATGGCTGCTGATGCTTTATATAAAGCTAAAAAAATCAGAGGTTTCTGTCATTTATCGGTTGGTCAAGAAGCTATTGCTGTCGGTATTGAATACGCTAGTACTCCACAAGATACTATCATTACTTCTTACAGATGTCACGGTTTTGCTTACACCAGAGGTGCTTCTGTCCAAGGGATCTTGGGTGAATTAATGGGTAAGAGATCAGGTGTTTCTTACGGTAAAGGTGGTTCCATGCATATGTTTGCTCCTAACTTTTACGGTGGTAACGGTATTGTCGGTGCCCAAGTTCCACTTGGTGCCGGTTTAGCTTTCGCCCATAAATACCGTAACGAGCCAAACGCTTGTTTCGCTTTATACGGTGATGGTGCTGCCAATCAAGGTCAAGTTTTTGAAGCTTATAACATGGCCAAGTTATGGGACTTACCATGTATCTTTGCTTGTGAAAACAACAAGTACGGTATGGGTACTTCTGCTTCTAGATCTTCAGCCTTAACTGAATACCACAAAAGAGGTCAATACATTCCTGGTTTGAAAGTCAACGGTATGGATGTCCTTGCTACTTACCAAGCCTCTAAATTCGCCAAAGACTGGGCTGCTCAAGGTAACGGTCCATTGGTCTTGGAATACGAAACTTATAGATACGGTGGTCACTCCATGTCTGACCCTGGTACCACTTACAGAACCAGAGAAGAAGTCCAACACATGAGATCAAGAAACGATCCTATTGCCGGATTGAAACAACACTTGTTAGACTTGAACGTTGCTACCGAAGACGAAATTAAGTCTTACGACAAAGCCGCCAGAAAGTATGTTGACGAACAAGTTGCCCTTGCTGAAGCCGACGCTCCACCTGAAGCCAAGATGGATATCTTATTCGAAGATGTCTACGTTCCAGGTTCTGAAATTCCTGTCTTGAGAGGAAGAATCTCTGACGATTCATGGGACTTCAAAAACAAGACCTTTTTAAATAAAGTTTATTAGATTAGTTTCTAATGGTGGTAGTATAGATTTATATATATAGTCTATGCCAATGTAATTGAATGTATAATACATTATGATCAAATGTAGAAATATTTGGGCTTAATTTATAAAAGTAGATAATATAGTAAGTGATATATTAGTAAATATAAATTAAAAGGATATTTGTCTTATAATATGCCAAAGGAATATATATATATATACTATACTATATTAATTGATATGAGGATTGTTTATTAAATGTTAATAAGTATATAAGTGGGATACCAGTTGAGAAGTCAAGAAATATCAAGGTAGAAATTATTTACTTTATTTTGAAGAGCCTATTGTTGAAAAGTATATAGTTAGATAGAGATAGATTGTAAAAATAGCATTAGTTAGAACTATCAATACTAATATTAAGTATCTATGAAGTTATTCAAACTTTCATTTATTTACTTGCCTCCCCACCAAGATTTCATTCAGTGAGACATTTCGATTTCTCAGTGGTAGTGAAATTTGGGATGAGATAGAGATACACCCAAATATCAAAACAATTACATTCACTCCTTCTAACCATGTCTGAAGACCCAGACTTCAACAAACAATATAGCTACGATGCTATGTCCAATAAAGTCATTCAATCCGATCGTAGAAGACATAACCCTGAAGATGATTCTACTCCAAAGTCAATGGCAGGTCATATCACCATGAAAGATATTGGTGAACGAGCTACGCAAGCAACACCAGACAAACCTACAAATAGTACAATTGTCAAGAAACTGAAACCACCTGTTTCAAGAGGTCAATTCGATTATTCGACTACCTCAATGGAAAGTATACTCTACTACCCAACTAATGAAGAAACAGCTTACACTTACGATTTAATACTTAATCAAATAAGGAAATGGTTTCCTGATTCTTCTCATGATACTATACTATCGGCTGCGGATTCGACGTTGGAGATCTTGAAGGGTGAAGATACTTCTGTTACCGAAAAGAAGAAGGAGGTGAAAGAGTTGTTGGATACGGAAATAAGTGATGTAGAGTTTAATGAGTTGGTTAATTTGGCGAGGAATTTAACTGATTATAAAAGCCAGGAAGAGGAGGTGGAGCATGACGATAGTCATGCTGTAGCGATTGACTTTGATGATGATGATGATGCCCAGGAAGAGGTCGATTATGAAATAGAGTTGAGTGATGATGGTAAGGAAAATGATGAGATTGTTGAGACTGAAGAAGAACAGGTGATTTCTGAGGAGGTTACAGTTGATACTGGAGTGCCGTTGGCAGATATTGATGAGTTTTATTTGTTAAATAAATTATCGAAGATTGATCAAGATCAGCAGCTGATTGAAAAATTGAATGGTGAAATCTATGCGCTATTATCCCATTTAGAGATGAATTCTAGAGACCTTGAGAATGAACTATTGGACTTGTTTAATTATGACCATCTCGACTTGATCACCTTGTTATTGGAGAATAGATGGAAATTGGTGTTTAAGGTTAGATGGTTGAAGGAGGAGAGGGAGCTGGTGTTGGCAGATATGAGGAGTTTACATTTGGATGAGTTGATCCTGGAATTGGATAACTCTAGTGGTGTTAAACGAAAGATTGAAGATGAGGAGCCATCCACAAAAAAACTAAAAACAGTACATGTGAGACAGCCTCGGATCGTGGATCTAGATGGGCTCACGCTTTCACAAGAAGTGGCAAACACTTCCACAGTGAAACTTCCCAAAGGCTCGTATGTGCAACAGAAGAAATTGTACGATCTGGTGTTTGTCCCCGCTCCAGAGCCACCAAAAGAAGAAGCCAATCTTGTCCCTGTCACCGAGCTACCACTGTGGGCACAAGAGGCGTTCCCTGTTAATGAAACTACCCATTTTAATAGAATCCAATCGAAAGTCTTCCCTCTGGCGTTCAAAACCGACGATAGTTTATTGATTTGTGCCCCTACTGGTGCTGGTAAAACAAATGTCGCCATGTTAACCATCCTTCGAGTAATAGACAATTTTAGAAACAAACAGGGCAAACTCGACTTGAAAAATTTCAAAATCGTATACATTGCCCCTTTGAAAGCATTGGTGCAAGAACAAATGCGGGAATTTCAAAGACGGTTGACACCGACATTTGGGATAGTGGTCAACGAACTTACAGGTGATTCTTCCTTATCAAAGCAACAAATTGCTGAAACTCAAATCCTAGTGACCACACCCGAAAAATGGGATATTGTTACGAGAAAAAATTCTCAATATGCTAATATAACAAGACTAATCATTATCGATGAGATCCATCTTTTGCACGATGAAAGAGGTCCAGTATTAGAGAGTATTGTTAGTCGTACCATCCGAAAATCGGAAGAAACTGGCGAACACGTAAGATTGGTCGGTCTTTCAGCCACTTTACCCAATTTTGAAGACGTCGCCAAATTCTTAAGAGTCGATCCAGAGAAAGGATTGTATTATTTCGATTCTTCATACAGACCTTGTCCGTTGGGACAGCAGTATATTGGTATTAAAGAGAAGAAGGCGATTAAAAAGCTTAGTGCCATGAATGAAGCATGTTACGAAAAGTTATTAGAATGCATGGAGAATAAACACCAATTGATTATATTTGTTCATTCCAGAAATGAAACTTCGAAAACTGCAAAGTGGTTGAGAGACAGATTAAACCTGGATGATCGCCAATTGATTTCTAGTAAAGGATCACAGGCAATTTTAAAGAGTGAGGCGGAGGAGATGAGTAATAGACATCTTACTGAAATAATACCGAGTGGTATTGGTATTCATCATGCTGGTTTGAATAAAGCAGAGAGATCAGTTGTGGAAGACTTATTTGCTCAAGGGCATTTGCAAGTTTTAGTCTCAACTGCCACTTTAGCTTGGGGTGTCAACTTACCAGCCCACACAGTCATAGTGAAGGGTACAGAAACCTATTCCCCTGCGATTGGTTCTTGGGTTCAGCTTTCGCCACAGGATATCCTTCAAATGTTGGGAAGAGCTGGTAGGCCAAGATATGATAAAAGTGGTGAAGGTGTTATAATCACGTCTAAAGAAGACACCCAGTACTACTTGGCTATTTTGAATCAGCAGCTACCAATTGAATCACAATTGGTAAGTAAATTAGTTGACAACTTGAATGGTGAAATCGTTTTAGGCTCAGTAAATTCAAGGGAAGAAGCCATTACTTGGTTAGGTTACTCTTACTTGTATATACGAATGTTGAGGTCACCAGCAAAGTACAAGGTCGGATCGAACTATGCTGATGATAAAAGTTTGTATTGGATGCGATGTGATTTAGTTCACTCAGCATTGACCATTTTGCATGATAATAGACTTGTGAATTATAACGCAGAGTCGGGTGAAGTCAAAGCTACAGAACTTGGAAGAATCGCATCGTATTTCTACATTGGGTACAAAACAATGAATATGTTCAACACCAAATTGAAGTCATGGACAACTGAAATAGACTTGTTACGAATCTTTACCTCCTCAGGAGAATTCAAATATATCCCAGTGAGGCAGGAAGAGAGATTAGAAATCACAAAATTAGCAGAAAAATGCCCAATTCCTATTAAAGAACAACCGTCTGATTCTTTGGCTAAAGTGAATGTTTTATTGCAAACGTATATATCCCGTTTCTCCCTTGATGGGTTTGCTTTGATGGCAGATATGGTTTATATTACACAATCTGCTGGTAGGTTGTTGAGAGCAATTCATGAAATATCATTACACAAGAAATGGCCATCATTGTCCAAAGTTTCGCTTAATTTGTGCAAAATGGTGGAACGGAGAATGTGGTCGAGCAATTCACCATTTAGACAATTTGGCAGCCAAGTTCCCAGAGAGATTATTAGAACCACTGAAAATTCGCATTTACCATTTGTCAGCTACATCAACCTCGGAGCTGAGGAATTGGCAGAAGCCTTGAATTTCAAAGGTAATAGTACGAAGGCATTTGAAATTTTACAACAATTCCCTCGACTTAATCTTGGTTATTTTGCCCAACCAATTACTCCCAGTCTCTTGCGAGTACAATTAGAAATTGTTCCACAATGGACTTGGAATGCAAATGTTCATAATAAGAATGAAAATTTCTTGATGTTGGTTGAAGATTGTAATGGAACGAAAGTTCTTCACGCTGATACTTTTACTGTATCAAAGCAATATATTGGCAAGGAGCATTTCCTTGAATTTTTTGTCCCGATCCTCGATCCAGTTGAACCTGCTTACTTTGTTTCATTTATAAGTGAAAAATGGCTTCAGAGTGAATGGAAAATTCCCGTGTTATTGACTGATACCAAGATACCCAAGAAGTTTCCGCCTTTCACAGATGTTGAAGGTTCGCAAAACTTTCCAACATCTACTTTGAAAATACCAGAATATGTTGACACTTTTGACTTTACTCATTTCAATAGGTTTCAATCGCAATTATTTTCGACGCTATACAAATCAAACAACAATATATTTATTGGGCTCTCGAAAGGGAGTGGTAAGACAGCGTGTGCTGAATTGGCTATCTTAAACAATTGGAAGCAAGGTAAAGACAGAATAGTTTACATTTGTCCAGTGCAAGAGAAGATTGATGTGTTGGTAAAAATATGGTCCAAGAAATATAAGCATTTGGAGAAAACCATTGGCAAACTCTCTGGTGATATTGCCAAGGATTTGGCAATTTTAAATTCTAGCCACTTGGTACTTAGTACCCCCGAATATTTTGATGCTTTATCTAGAAGATGGAGACAACGAAAGGCTGTGCAAGCAATTGATTTGTTGATTGTTGATGATGTCCATGTAATTGGAAATGGAATACAAGGGGTCAAGTACGAGACCGTCATATCACGATTAAGGCTCATCGGTGCCCAATTAGAACGAGAAATTCGTATTGTCGCATTATCTTCACCATTGGCTAATGGAAGAGATTTCGGGGAATGGATTGGATGTTCTAAACAAGATATTTTCAATTTCCTGCCTGAAAATAGGTTTAATAAGATTAAGGAGATCCGCTTACAGAGTATCTCCCCTGACAAGGGCGAGTCCGGTTTGCTTGAACAAGCATATTCCAATTTGATCGACAAACAACTGAAAGGGTCGATTGTATTTGTATCTTCCCGCAAACAATGTGTTCATGTAGCCACTGAAATCATCGCTAAATCAAGTGAATCGTTACTTAAAGGTAAGGCCAATGAATTACAACCATTTTTGAGCAAAGTGAGTGACAGTGTGTTGCGGGAGCTTTTGTCAAGTGGAGTAGGGTATTATTATTCGGGTATGAACCAGACAGACCGTTTAATTGTGGAGAAGTTGCAGCTGAACAATATTCTTAGTGTCTTAGTGTGTACCAAGGACAGTGCTACTTTCTGTCCAACAGCAGCTAACATTGTCATTCTAGGAACGCGAGAGTATTATGGGAAAGAGCATCGTTTTGTTGATTATTCCATCAATGAGATGTTGGAGATGGTTGGTTGTTGCCAGGACAATTTGAATAACGAAGGAAGTGTCTTGGTATACACGACTAGCAATAAAGTTGATTTCTACAGAAAATTCTTCCTGGAAGGGTTACCAATTGAAAGTGGGATGAATAATTGGATTTACGACAGCTTTTTGTACGAAATCAGCACTCGAACCTTCAAAACAAGACAAGACTGTATTGATTGGATCACATTCACCTATTTCTACCGAAGATTACAAATAAACCCCAGTTTTTATGATGTCAAAAACACGACACATACCGGGATCTCGGAATACTTATCTGAACTAGTTGAAACAACATTGCAAGAACTCGAAGAATCAAATTTGGTCGAAATTGAGGAAGACGACGAAGAAGAGGAATTACTACCAACCAACACATGTATGATTGCCGCCCATTACGACGTCTCCTACAGAACCATGAAAGGGTTCACCACTCTTGATAACAAGACAAAATTAAAAGGGTTACTTTATATTATCGCCTCTGCGAGTGAATTCGATAATATTCCAATAAGAAAAAATGAAGAATCAATACTCCAGAGAATATATCTGCAGGTACCAATAAAGGTGGAAGAGGATTATGAATCCACCACCTTCAAGACATTTATCTTGCTACAGGCCCACTTTTCAAGAATTCAACTACCAGCAGACTTGAAAAATGATCTTGAGTATATCTTAAAACGGGCATTGCCCGTTGTGTTTGCATGCGTTGACACTTTATCATCTGAAGGAAACTTAAACTCATTAAACGCCATGGATATATCCCAAATGATAGTACAAGGTATGTGGAATAGAGATTCCCCATTGAAACAAATACCTAATGTCAATGAAGGTATGTTAGAACGGGCCAAGAAATACGAAGTGGAAACAGTATATGATATCATGTCATTAGAAGATGAAGAGAGAGATGACTTGTTACAGTTACAAGGAGAAAAATTGAATGAAGTAGCCGAGTTTGTGAACAAGTATCCTAATATTGAAACCAGTTATGAATTAGACTTATCTAGTAAAATCACAGCAGGAGAACCACACGAGATTACTATCAACTTGAATCGAGATGAAGATGCCGAAGATTTGTCAGTAGAATCCAAATATTACTCCCAGCCAAAGAATGAAAGTTGGTGGGTAGTGATTGGAGATTTCCAGAGCAAACAATTGTTTGCTATTAAGAAGACAACCATAGCAAAAGAAGAACAACTGATAAAATTAGATTTCACTATCCCCAATCCTGGACATTATAAGTTATCTATGTGGAGTATATGTGATAGTTATATGGATGCAGATAAGGAAATTGCATTTGAAATTGATGTGGATGAAGAAGAAGAAGAGGAGGAATAGAATGTTAAGTATAAAAGTTAAGTAGTAATAAGTAATAAGTATATATTATAGTAATATTAATATTAATATTATAGTAGTAATCTTTTTTTCTACCACACGTTTAGTAACATTTTTTCTAGTGAGTAATCGAAAATCTTTCAATAGATTAAGATAACTAGTGGATCAACACATTCACAATGTCAAACAATAATAAGAATGTACTAAAACCATATATTAAATCATTATTCTTAGAACCACCTAACTTAACACCTGGTGATTTAGCTACTGTCTTAAGATGTATATTCAGAGGGGTTTCTTCTGATATAGAAACTGCTGCTTTCTTAACTGCATTGAGATTAAGAGGATTAGACCAAGAACCAGAGTTTATAGCTGCTGCTGTCAACACTGTCTTGGAGTTCTCCGAACTTGTCAACCCTAATTTGGTCGACAAAGAGGGGTATGTGGATATAGTCGGTACAGGTGGTGATGGTCAAGATACATTCAACGTATCCACTTCCTCTGCCATTGTGGCTGCTGGGATGAACTTACCAGTATGTAAACATGGTGGTAAAGCTTCTACAAGTCTGTCTGGTTCTGGTGATTTATTAAAATGTTTAGGTGTTGACTTAATGAATGTCAATGCTCAAACTACACCTTTAATTGTCAGCCAATCGAACTTTTGTTTCCTCTTTGCTCCCGCATTCCATCCTGCTATGGGCAAAGTAGCCCATATCAGAAGTGAATTGGGTATTCCTACAATTTTCAATATTTTAGGTCCCTTGATTAATCCTATTCCTATCAAGGCGAGAATATTGGGTGTAAATAGTGCGAAATTGGGTAAATCATACGCCAAAGCTGCCAGTGAGTTGGCGCAACAATCTAAAGTTCATAAACGCACTATGGTAGTGTATGGGGATGTTTGCCTAGATGAAATATCTCCCATTGGGTTTACCAGTTATTGGATGGTGGAACAAGATGGAAGTATAACCGAAGGAACTATCTCCCCCCGTGACTTTGATTTACCTGAACATTCATTAGCTAGTGTTAAATCCGGTACTCCCCAGGAAAATGCTCAAGTTCTTTTACATATCCTCCGTCAAGACAGAAAAGAGTTCTTGGTGACCAATGGGGTTAATCATCCGATTGTCGATTATATATTGATGAACAGTGCTGCGTTGGCTGTCGTGGCTGGTCTCGCCGACTCTTGGGTAGATGGTGTAAAACTTGCCAAAGAGTCTATACGATCTGGCGCTGCATTACAAGCGTTGGAGGATTTTAAAGGTGCTATCTAAAATAACTTTACTCACGAAGTGAGTCAAAAGTACGAACTGAGTTAAAACTATATAAAGTGAGTTAAAAGTGCTCACGAAGTGAGTTATCACAAAGTCACTAAACTCATTGCCTTACATTCATACAAAAGGCAAACCATTTCAAACACACCTTCATTCTATATAATACAAAAGTAAACGATATTATCCTTTTCCAGGACTGTTCGGTAAAAACAAGAAATCTTTTTAGATTTTGATAATTGTAAGTAGTAAGTCAAGTCCTTCAAAGTTTCTAATACCAAAGGTAAAAGTCGTTTTCTTGTATTGATTTTTTATCCTTGGTATAAGAACAAAGAATAAAAGCAATAGATAAATACTAGAAGTAGTATATCACCAACATTGGCTGGTTTATTCTATCTTTCTTAGTATCTATACTTTATATAATTCCTGTATATAAGCGTGTCATTTTAGACGCGATGAATCTTAAAAATGTAAACAAACGATTTTACAACCAAGAGCTAGTTAAGATAGACACTGGGATGTTCTTTTCTAAATTGGTAGGCACTCCTAGAAGAGATGGTGTCACTACTACAGGGAACGAGTTCACTCCTATAGGTGCACGTTCTAGAAGTCAAAATGAAAGTATTTCACAACCACCTACTAGACAGAATGATACTAGAAGGGCGCTATTCCCACCCGATGAAGAGATTACAAGAATTGCTTCTGAAGGGGATTATATGTTTGATGATACCCATTCACAAGGGTTTGCTAGCTCTCCTAGGAGGCCTTTGGTAGAGGTGCTAGAGTCGAGATTACCTTCACGGAATAATAACTTAGTGACTGAATACTCTTCTGTTAAAGATCAGAATGAACGCCAGAAAGCCTTGACTAATGAAAATTACCTGTTGCGGTTTGAGGTGGTTACGTTGAAGAAATTGTTGGAGAAATCACCCGAGAAATTGCAGTTTTACAATGAGAAAATGCACTTGCAGCAGCAACTAGCGCAAGCTCAGGAAGCTATAGAAACGCTACGTGGTGAACACAGTGGAGAACGTAGTGATAAGGAAAATCATCAATTAAAATTGAAAGATCAACAGATTTTGGAATTAAAATCTAGGTTGCAGAATGGCGCTAGTAGCGCTGAAAGAGATGATTTGGCGCTGCAGTTACAGGAGCGTGATAGAGAAGTGGAGTCTCTTAGGCGAGATTTAATGCAGTTGAGTCGGTCTAAAGCGGGCTCTGAGGCCGATTTGAAACAAGAAATAAGAGCAAAGCAAGAACAGATTGATAGGTTGAAACAGTCAAAAAATGATGAGCAAGAGCATCATTTTCATCAAGAATTGGACAGGAAATCTCGCGAAATTAAGCAGCTTGAACTGCAATTGATCTTGGCTCAAAGGGAATTACATGAAAAAGATGCACAATTGGATAAAGCTGGTGGTTTAGGGAAATCTACAATTGATAAATTAAACCGTGAATTGTCTATTAAAGATAGCAAAATTGATAGCTTGTCTAGGGAGGTTGATGATTTACGTAAGAGTTCAAGTAAAGCAGGCGATTTGACAAACTCAACAATTGATAAACTAAACCGTGAGTTATCTATGAAGGATAGCAAAATTGATAATTTGTCTCAAGAAATTGATCATTTACGCAAAACTTCAAGTAAAGTTGACGGTTTAACTAATTCAACAATAGATAAACTAAAACGAGATTTATCTATGAAAGATAACCAAATTGATAATTTGTCTCGTGAAATTCATGATTTAGGAAAAGCTTCTAGTACAGTTGATAAATTGAACCGAGAATTATCTACCAAGGATAATAAAATTGATAATTTGTCCCAAGAAATTGATCATTTACGGAAAACCTCAACAAATAATACTACACTTGAAAGAGATTATCAAGATTTGAACTTAGATCTCCGTCAACTCAAATCAAAATACCAATCGCTCAATGAAGAACACCAAAATTTGCAAAATTCAATCCGTTCGATTAAAGAAGATTTATTCTCCAAAAATCGATTGTTACGTGAACGCGATGACGAAATAGAACATTTGAAATCACAGATCCAGGATTTAGACAGATCTAGAGTACATGAATCAACCGATAAAGATAGACAGCAAATACTTGCCTTAAAATCACAGATTGATCGATTGAGACAGGAATTACAGATTTTGCAAAGTAAATCAAATTCCCTGGACGATCAATTGAATGATTATCAAAAGCAAATACATGATTATAGGACCTCAGCTTCACATTTGCAATCAAAGATTGATTCCTTAACAAATGCCTTACGTATTAAAGATAAAGATGAATATAATTTAAGAAGTGAAATCGATGCATTAAAAAATCAAAATAGATCAACCAACTTTGATCACATGAATTCAAAAGATGAAGAAATTAGGGAATTAACTAGAAAAGCGCGTGATGATGCTGAAAGAATTGAATTTTATGAAACGGAACATAAAAAATTGGAGGAAAGCTTTGAACAATTAAAACAAGATCATGATGCTCTATTATCAACCGAGAGAAAGCTTCGGGACGAGATTTCTAGCTTGTTGGATAATAACAGATATCAAGCAAGAACCCGTGAACCACCAGTCTCCATTTCCTCTCATATTCTGGATGAGTCTTTACAAAACTTGAGGAATGAGAATTCACATTTACGTAGAAAGTTGAGTGAAGCAGAAACGAGTATTATTGATTTACAATCTGAAAATAGTAAATTCCATCGGAATAGACTGGATCAAGATGAAGAAATCAGAAGGTTGACTAATGAGAACGAACAAATACGAAACTCATTGAAACGGAAGTCACGTCTGGAGATTGATCTTTTAAATTTTGAATTATCCGATAAAGAAGATACAATCAGAAACTTGGAATTTAAGGTCAAGAATTTACAGCGAGCTTTGGATCAAGCCGAAAGTTATAAACCTGATACCACCAGATTGGAGACGAAAATGGACTTTGTGTCTAAAGATACTCGAGAAACGAAAGAAATTTTGAACTCCATGCGTCTGTTGAACTTAGGGACTCAACCCAAACAAGAACCAAACGTTCCAAGTGAGAGTCCATTTTTGACAATGTTG
Organism: Candida sp. Y128-05E; assembly: GCA_037042355.1. Classification (NCBI taxonomy): domain Eukaryota; kingdom Fungi; phylum Ascomycota; class Pichiomycetes; order Serinales; family Debaryomycetaceae; genus Candida; species Candida sp. Y128-05E. The sequence continues at coordinate 38,742 of JAXQKE010000042.1, read as the reverse complement.
GAACTTCAATTGAAACAAGCAAACGAGCAAAAGGATGAGATCAGTAAACGATTGGCGAAAGCGGAAGAACTTAATCAAATATTGGAGGAGAAACAAGTTACACTTGAAAGAGATATACGATCAAGCGAAAAATATAAATCAATATATGAGTCAAAGGCGGAAGCAGTCGATAGTCAAAACGAAAAATTAACACAAAGGGTGAAACGTTTGGAACGTGATTTGCTGGACAGTTCCGATAAAATAGACAAATTGCTAGACGAGATGAAATCATTGACCCAAGTTCATGAGAACAAACAAAATCATGTGTATGATGACGAGTTACGCCAAGCGCGTATGGACAAATTGAAGCTCGAGGACGAGATAAGTACTTTGAGAAGACAAATAAGGGCCAATTTGGCAGATTCAGACAGTGTGATGGTTGCTTACTTAACAGCTGATCTTCGTTACCATAAAACTAGATTGGCGTACGTTGTCGAAACATGTCAAAATTTGTATTATAAGTATACATACATGACAAGAACCAACCAGATTTCAAATAAGTTGATAAAAGACGAGATAAAAGTGTTCAGCAAGTATGGTATATATCCAGATGATACTCCGAAGAAGAAGTTGACTTTTGCCGCGGTTGCAAAACTAGTCCGAGCTTCAATACGTTTCAAGAACCGCTATGAACAAGGACAAGCACGGAACGGCGTACTTCGTGAATTAAAGCTAGAGATTCAACAGAGCAAAGCACAACTCAACCTTTAAGGTCATTTAAAAGGAAATTCAATTCGACAATAGGTTTAGATTTAGATTTAAATAGGTTAATAAAATATTATACATCAAACATTATACACTTTTCTCGTTATCTCATTATTCGTGTGACTGGGGTTTGGAAATTTCTGTCCGAACTTACTTGCCTGGTTCTCCCAATCCTTGGTGTTTGCATCACTGGCGAAAGTGTTTGCGTTTGTGGTTGTTGCTGCTGTTGATTCAGTTGAAGCTGAGGCGGTTGGTTATGAGATGATGAGCGTAGATTCAAAAAAGTGTTATGGCTGAAATCGGTAGAGTTTATGGTGAAGTCGGCTCCTTGGTATAATGAACTATCTCCAATCTCGGGGGACATTAAATTTGGATGTAAACCATGGTGGGCAGCATAACCGTTCGATAAGAAATCGGCGATATTAGCATTGGCGGTATTAGAATTGTGGCTGATGATATTATCGTGTCTCGATTCCTGGTTATCATCATCATTATGCAAAGGTGGTAAGATTGTTTTATCGACCAATTCCGAATTGAATCCACCTAAAAATCTATCCAAGCCAAGATCCACCCACACTTTATCTCGTATCATTTTTCTATTCTTATAAGCTTTAGCACCCAATGTAGAAGCATTCAAAGGGATAGTAGCATCTTCTTCATCGTCGTCAAACAATAATTGGGGAAACAAAGTCGAAGCAACATCAAACAATTTCTCGGTATCTATATCATCGAAAGCAATAGCATAATGTTTCCATTTATCCTGGTAAATGACTTGATTAGAATCATTCACATGAGCGTAGTTATAGACTGAATCACTCATGATCTACACCATTCTCTTTATATATGCAACAATTCTATTTCCTACAAACAAAACTATAAAAAAAATATTAACAGTGTAGATGGTAGCGCACTACCAAAAACATTAAACTTAACCAACAGTGATTGAATTGGATTCACATAAGCTATCAAACAAGGTAGGCTTCCTAGTCAAGACACTATCATCATAGTTAGAAGCTTTGACAAGTTTGAACGCACCAGTACCAATACTCATGGTTTGACCCAAGATAATACATTCAGAAACACCTTCAATCTTATCATTCTTCATGAAGAAAGCAGCATCGAACAAATGATCGGTGGTTTTCTCGAAAGACGCTAATTGTAAGACCGAGTCTCTCATTTTACTCAACCCGAATCTCGTGATACCTAACACTTCACCTTTATAAGTCATGACATCACCTAATAATTGAATATGACGAGGATCAACACTCATACCATGATTACTCATGGTATAATCAATTTCTTTAATAATAGAACTTCTGGCAGCTTCAATACCCAATACTTCAAACACTTCAAGAACGTGATTGGTCGTGGTCTTGGTACCAATGATACCATCAGTACTCATGACATCCTTCAACCCATACCCTTCGACTAACAATTCCTTCTTACTGTCTTCACGAATATTGATAACTGCTCGGAAAATGTTGGGTAACCCTTTAATACAAATCGAGGGTAAGGCACGTTTCAATTGTTGCATTCTAAAGAATAACGCATTGGCTTTATTAATATCGGAGTTCTTTAAAGATTCCGTTTTGGTTTCTCGAAGAGTTACCAACACGTTAACACGATCTTTTCCAGTTACACTAACATCACCAGCTTGGATTTTAAGTTTTGGTGCATTGTGAATAGCATGTGCGATATTGTCAATAGTTAATTCTAATTGCAACTTTTCAATGGTTTCTAAATCGATTTTAATCGATAAATATGCAAGATTGTTTTTATAGACATCTTCAATGAAATAGGCAACATCCTTTAATAAAGTCTTTTCGATTCTACCCTTAACAACTCTGGCGGCGATTTCATCTTCATCATTAACTAATACCGAATTGATAATTGGTGTAGAAATGACTTTGGAAGCATTGATAATTTCCTTAATACGTGGAACACCCAAGGTAACATTCATAGACGCAACCCCAGCGAAATGGAAAGTCTTCAACGTCATTTGCGTACCTGGTTCCCCAATAGATTGTGCACCAATAGCCCCAACAGCGGTACCAGGCTCAACTTTGGCTCGGTTATATTTATAAAGACATTGTTGTAAGAATGTCTCAATAGATTTGGGTGAGATTTTCAATAATTGATTCACGGCATTCACGCTCATCTCTTCTTCCTCGTCGACAATAAAGTCATCTTCCTCGGTTGGCTTGGTGAAGAGTGCTCTTAAACCTTTACTTTCTCTATATTTGGCCAATTCAATTGCTTTTTGTTCAACGAAATTTCTTATAGATTGATAATATTCTCTTTCAGCATCATCCTGATCGATATATTCAATTTTATCATAATCTTCTCTTGGTAATTCATTTCCTAAATTATCATGTCTGATCAATCTATCGATTAATGGTAACAAGATATCGTCTGTTTGTTTGATGATTTCATGAGGCAATAACCCTTCATCCTTGACGTCGAATGTATAATTAAATGCATGATCCCATTGACGCTTGAAATTTACCGGTAATGCATCACCTTCCATATCATATGGATCTAAACCATCCCCACCATATGTGAATTGCACAATACCATTGGAGGAGTTACGAACTGTGTTATCATACTGCGAAGATAAATCTTCCAATGACTTCATCAATCTTCTAGACATATAACCGGTTTCAGCAGTTTTAACAGCAGTATCAACTAAACCTTCTCTACCAGAAATGGCATGGAAAAGGAATTCAGGAGGAGTTAAACCGGAATAGAAGGAATTTCTGACGAAACCCTTCGATTGTGGAGTTTTGGAATTCTTTGCAAAATGGGGTAAAGATCTATCTTGGAAACCATCTGGGACACGATTACCAGCAATAATTTGTTGACCGACAACCGCCACCATTTGAGAAACATTCAATGTGGAACCTTTAGAACCACATGTAGCCAT
>JAXQKE010000042.1:0-35003 GCA_037042355.1 Candida sp. Y128-05E | reverse complement strand
ATTAAACTGATCAATCAATTGGTCACACTCTAAATAAGCGGTTTCAACCATAAGTTCTTTAGTTTTCTTCAACTCAGCACCTGGTGTGACATCGTTGATACCAATGGAAAACCCTCTGTTACCCAAGTACCTAGCACATAATTTCGCCATACGATTCATGGCGGTTGCTGCTTCCTCGGCACCATAATCTCTTAGTATGGTATAGAAAACCGAATGTTTCTTACCATCCCCTAAAACGGATTTATCCATTACCCCTGAGAGGACATTAGAGCCTCTGATAACTACGAACCCATCATTGGGTGACATTTCACTGGCGAATCCATCTTCAGGTTTTGTGAAAGTTTTGTTCTTTGCATCCAAGTTAATAATAACCTTAGATTTTTTGTTTGGTTTGATAAGTAATGAGAACACTTGTTTCCCCGTCCACAACATTTGTGGCTTGAAGATAGCAGGAGGGGGGATGTCGAATTTAATGTCAGCATCTGACATCATACATAACAATTGGACAAGGTTTGATCTATCGAAAAACGAATCTTTATGTGAAATTAAATAAGAACCAGTAATGAAATCTTGGGTAGCGGCAATAATCGGTTCACCCGATTTGGGTGTTAATAAATTATTCTTGACCCCCATCAAGTTGATGGCTTCTGCTCGTGCTTCTTCTGTTTGTGGGACGTGTAAATTCATTTCATCACCATCGAAATCGGCATTATAGGGAGTACATACACACTCATTCAATCTGAAAGTTCTCCATGGTTTGATCTTGGCATAATGTGACAAAATCGACAATCTATGTAAAGATGGTTGTCTATTGAATAGCACGACATCGCCATCTTCCAAATGTCTTTCTACGATATCACCAATGGAAAGGTTTTTGGCGAGTTTTATCCTGTCACCAAAGCGTAGATTCCTCTTTGCTTGTTCGTTTTGTTTCATGATGTAATTAGCACCGGGGTAAATATCGGCCCCGTTTTGCACTAATTTTTGTAACTTCTTTCGATTATATCTGGTACATCTTTCCGGGAAGGTCAAGATTTTGGCGACTCGATCAGGAACAGCGACTTCATCAATCTTCAAATTTGGATCAGGTGAGATAACGGTTCTGGCGGAGAAATCGACTCTTTTACCTGATAAATTCCCTCTGAATCGACCCTGTTTACCCTTTAATCTCTGACAAAACCCTCTAATTGGTTTTGCTGCTTTCCCACCACCACCTCCACCGGGCAACAATGCCGGGTTGGCAGAATCTGAATTTATATACATTGCCACCGACAATTGTAAGTAATCCCACTGTTCCATCAAGTTATTAATGGAAATCCCCTTTTCAATCCCGGCTTTAATGAGCGACGACGTCCATACGATTTCTGTCAATTTAACAGTAATATCATCTTCATTCGACTGGGTGTCCATCATGACTGACGGTCTGATACAGACTGGGGGAGCAGGCAAGTACCTCCATATATACATTTCGGGTCTTCCCCCACGAGAAGAATCAATTCCAAAAAGCTCACAATCGGAGGGGGTGATTTGTTTAAACAAATGGAGGACTTTAAGGGGGTTCAAGTCATCATTAACCCTCTTAGCATATTTTTCCAAATCGGGGTTCCTGGCAAACACCTCATCAAACTCGGCGTCCCAAATCTCTTTTTCTATAGATCGCTTCTTCCCAATCCACCTGAAAGTATCGTGAACAATCTTGAGCGCCGCAGGACCAGCACCGGAGGCTGCTTTTTTCACCACACCATTGACATGGTTACAGCTGAGACAACGTCTCTGCTTTTTACACTGATCGGAGATTTTTTTGAGGATCTTCATTCTGCGGAGATTATCGATATTAGGTCTACGTAAATCATTCAAAAAGGACCGCTTAGCGGTCTCATCAAGGAGAACACTACCACAATTCTTACAAATACATTGTAATACTGAAATGATTGATTTGAAATAACCGACATGAAATACGGGAAGGGCCAATCTTATATGGCCAAAATGGCCATGACAAGAAGCTAAATTACCAAAACAAGTAGCACATTCGGAAGCATTTGAAGAAATACCCATTTTAGTATCTAAAGCACCATGGGGCTTTGCAGTTCTTCCCTTATCTAAATCATAAAGATCTCTAGTTTGTACTTCTACTTCAGATTGAGCAATAATATCTTGAGCAGATAAAGCACTAAACTCTAGACCTTTAATACACTTGGGAGCAATGTCCACTACCACTTCCTTCATAGTGTAGATCAGATGTTGAATCGATTCAGTAACTAGTAGTCTTCTTGTTTCCTTGTAGAGATGATGGAATCAAAAATGAAAATTAGGATGTGATCATGTGATTTAAAATCATGTGATTAATTTTTAATAATTGTCAATAACAGTTTTGTAGTGGCAATAGAAGAAACCACCATTAAGTAACCATGTCAGATACTAAACAAGAGACAGAAGAACAATCTACAGTTATTAAAACTTTAGAAGAAGATGATGAATTTGAAGATTTCCCTGAAGATGCTCAATGGAAACAACAATCAAAAGTTAATTCAGCTAATTTATGGGAAGAAGATTGGGATGATGAAGATAATCAAGACGAATTTACTCAGAAATTAAGAGAGGAATTGGCAAGAGCTAAGAAATAAATATAATATCATTGGGTGAAAATTTCTCTAGGATCAATCATCTTTTGACTCTATCATGTATAATAGTATGTAATAATAAATATTACAAAATATGATTTCTAATGTATATTGTATACTCTATTCTATTGGTTTCTCAAAATTATAACTCACCACGAATTGTTCAGTAAATTTCTACGAGAATCAAATATCTGCTGTATCCATGTATACCAATTATGTAATAAACATTTACAAAGTAGATTTTCTTCTAATGTACATTTGATATATAGGTGTATGTCTACGCATAAAAGTTGGAGCTTTTACTTTTCCTGGCTTGCACTTCACTAATAGCTTCGACGAAATCTTCATGTTTGATGATTGATTTCCCGTTTCTCAATGCAATCATCCCGGCTTCCACAGTGACTGCTTTTAATTGTGCACCATTGAATTCGTCAGTTGATCTCGCCAATTCTCTCCAGTTGACTGAATTATTATCACAGTTCAATTTACGGGCATGGATCTTCAATACTGACTCCCTAGCTTCTTCAGAAGGTAATGGGAACTCAATCTTTCTATCCAAACGTCCAGATCTTAACAACGCAGGATCCAAGGTATCGACTCTATTTGTCGCCGCCAACACTTTCACCCTATCGTCACTGCCAAACCCGTCCAATTGATTCAACAATTCCAACATAGTTCTCTGGACCTCACGGTCCCCCGATTTGTCTGAATCGAAACGTTTAGTACCAATAGCATCCAATTCATCAATGAAAATAATAGTTGGCGCTTTCTCTTTAGCTAAAGCAAACGCATCTCTCACCAACTTGGCACCATGCCCAATAAACATCTGCACTAATTGTGGAGCTGCCAACTTCAAGAAAGTAGCACCAGATTGTGCGGCACAAGCTCTGGCGAGCAATGTTTTACCGGTACCTGGAGGACCATACATCAATGCCCCCTTGGGTGGTTTTATCCCCAATTTCTTAAACTTGTCTGCCTGCTTCATGGGCAACACCACGGCTTCAATCAACTCTTCAATTTGTTTATCCAACCCACCAATGTCAGAATAATCTTCTGTGGGTTTTTCATCGACCTCCATGGCTTTAACTCTCGAATCATACTCTGAAGGTAAAGTATCTAAAATTAAATACGAATCCTTATTAACCCCAATCAAATCGTTTGGTTTCAATTTGGTCGAATCGACCAAACCTATAAGTGGCAAGAAAATTGTTTGTCTGGTGGATGTCTTTATCACCGCCGATTTCCCTGAACGGGCAGCATCTATATCAACATTAGCTCCCTGTTCACTAGCTTCTTTTTCGGCATCCAAATCAAGGAGCTCAACAACATTCCCTACTAAATAAGGCAATTGTTTATTATTATTAATCTTTTCTTGATTATCTTTAATCCTCTCCAACATTACTGATTTCTCATGGGTCAATCTTGTCAGTTCTGACTTCATCACTTTAATATCATTATCAAGCAATCTAGTTCTATTGATAATATCATCAGTAGATGAATTCAAGATCTCCTGATCTATGAGATCATTAGCACTATTATCTAATTCTTCCAAAGTAGACATATTGAACACAGAGCTTTACTTTACCACCAGTTGTTTTGTTGCCACTGAGAAAACTGGGAAAAGAAAGTCACGTGAATTTATTGAAAAGAAGAAGAAGGGGGTAAAGAAGGGAGGAAGAGATGATAAGATAAGATATAAACTATGTTAACGTAGTTAACATGGTTAATTCCAACCCTCCATTACTTTTTATTTTACTTTTCTTAAAAAAAGTATTTTTATAAAATCACACATACGAAATTATAAAGGATTGGAAGAGAAGGAAGGAAGAGATGGTAGGAGATCACTATAAACTATGTTAGCTAAACTATGTTAACTCCGACATAGTCTTAACACTCGTTTTCTTTTTACTTTACTTTTTTAAAAGAAGTAATTAGAAAATCCCACATTTCAAAGGAAGGAAAAACTAATAACAAATAACAATGTTAACGTAGTTAACATAGTTATAACACTCCTTTACTTCTTTTTTCTTTTTTCAAAAGAAAAAATCACCCTCCCTTCACATCTTCCAACATGAGATTCCATGCCAGTTACGGAGATGATTTTCTTGCAGGAGACTGTTTAACTATGCATGGAAGATAAAATATTAACTACATAAATAGAACAACTGTTCTCTGATTTATTCTTGACGATGTTTATTGAATCAGAGTGTAGGTATAATAATTATAAGTCTAATGAAGTAGAATTAACTTCTAGTGTTAATATAACTACTATAATAAAATCATTAATGTTTAGTATGATATTCCTAATTCATTTTTCATTAATGGTGTTGTTAATAATAGAAGATTATAGTTGTAATATACTGTTGGTGAAAATGGTGATGAATGGCGTAATTGGTAGTTGGTAGGAAGAGAAATGAGATTATGAGATTTAGAGAGAAATGATATTTAGTAATGGAAAATAAATTAGAGAATAAATTAGAAAATAAATTAGAATAGAATAAGTGTAAGTATTTGTAGTAGATCGTTGTGTATAATATATATATATATATTTATATATATCTTAATAATATTCGTTTGTAAAATTATCGTATCTCATTTTCACTCGTTTCATTTCTTATCTCACTTTTTTTGTGGGGACAAATCTACCAACAATTTATTCATAATGAATACCAATGATATCTCTCCACAAGAGTTTAATCAATTGAAACAACATGTAATTGATAGTATGTACTTCTTTCTACTATTAATATACTCCTACTAACTTCTAGTCCGCAAGAAAGCTTATTGTCCTTATTCTAAATTTAGGTATGTATTTCATTTATCTTTAGTTATATTCTTTATTAACATTTAGAGTCGGGTGTACGATTATTACTAATGATGGAAAGTTTATTAGTGCGGGGAATGTAGAGAATGCTAGTTATGGCGCTGCCATTTGTGCCGAGAGAAGTGCGATTGTGAAGGCGGTGGTATGTATATGATTCGAGCCGAAGGTGAGGTAATTGATTCGAACCGAAGGTGAGAATCAATTGGAGACGATTTGAATTGATTTGAATTGATTCGAACCGAGGGTGAGAATCAATTGTTATGACTGGAAATTTGAATAATTTTGTATTGTTCAATGCAAATTGTTCAATGCAAATTATTTAGTTGGGATACCTGGTGTCCAATTGAATAGATTTGAGCCCAAGGTGAGGAAATTGATTCGAGCCGACGAGAATCAATTGTTAAGATTAATTTTCATTGTGCAATGCAAATTATTTAGTTGGGATACCTGGTTTAATGTGATTATATTTCGATTTACATGAATGGGTAGTAAAGTGATTAGTAGTAGTTTCATTTCAATTGGATTCAGATGAATTGTAAATTAACTATCTCAACTGTTGGATGCAAATTATTCACCATGTGCTTTCTATTCGATTCATAGAAATCAGCTGTAATCAATTGATCCATTTTTGTTTCAAGTCAATTGGATTCATCTTCAAAGTTTCATACTAACCTTTCTAGCTGGAAGGATATCGTGATTTCAAGGTCATTGCCGTCTCGGCCGATACCCCGGAACCAATCTCCCCCTGTGGTATTTGTAGACAAGTAATCCGGGAGTTTGGAAAAGATATTCCCATCTACCTTTTCAACTCCGACGCTTCAAAGTTGTTGAAGACTGATATTGAGAAATTGTTACCGTACTCGTTTGGTCCTGAAGATTTACTCGAATCGAAGGTGTTAGATGAGTTTAATGAAATCGAATTGGGTTCCCAGTAGGAAAAGAAGAAAAGTAAAGAAAAATAGAATGAAAAGAAAAGTAATATGTATTATTATCATATGGCAGTATCAACTGTCTCTGCATCTTAGTTTAGTTAGTTTCATATACAAATCATATTATTCCAGTTGTACAGATTGAAAAGGAGAAGAAAACGAATATGAAGAATAGGGAAGGGGTTTCTTGTTTGTTGCCTATGGGTTGTTACGGAGTATTTGATAATAAACCAAGACTGGCAAATATATATATATATCCACGTCAATTGTTAAACTTGTAGTTGACAATATAATAATATTCATTGCGTATAATTGAATTTGTTTAATTCTCCATAATTCTATGATAATTCACTGTTGGTCGTATTATATTATATTTCTTTTCCTATGTTAAATTCAATCTTTAAATTTTGATTACATAAGCAGCTATTTTTCTTAGGCTCATCAAATTTATCAATCTTTACTAATACTAACTACACTTACAATTGAATAATGAGTGCTATCTGTACATCTGTAATATGTGGGAAACCTACTGATTCTGCTTTGAAATGCCCAGTATGTTTGAAAGAAGGCATTTCTCATGTCTTTTGCAACCAAAATTGCTTTAGATCTTCATGGCTGCACCATAAATCTATTCATAAATCAGATTCTGGTGAAGATAGTTACAACCCTTTTACTTCTTACACATTTACAGGTGATTTAAGACCAGTATACCCATTATCCGATAAAAGACCAGTTCCTAAACATATAAAATTACCCGACTATTCCCAAAACGGAAGACCTATATCTGAAATCAAGAATGATAGACTCGGTAAAATCCCCCAATTCTCCGAAAAGGATTTAGTCAAAATTAAAAAAGTTGCCAAAATATCTCGTGAAATCTTGGATATCACTGCCAGTCATTTGAAACCAGGAATCACCACCGATGAAATCGATGCTATTTTACATAAAGAGTGTATGAAAAGAAATGCTTATCCATCGCCTTTAAACTATTACAATTTCCCTAAATCTTTATGTACTTCTGTAAATGAAGTCATTTGTCATGGTATCCCCGATAAATATCAATTAAAAGACGGAGATATCATCAATTTAGATGTCACCATCTACTACCTCGGTTTCCACTCCGATTTAAATGAAACTTACTATATCGGTGAAAAAGCCACTTCCAACCCCGAAACTGTCAACTTGGTCGAAACTACCCGAGAATGTCTCGATTTGGCCATCAAATACGTCAAACCCGGGATTGCCTTCCGTGATTTGGGTAACATCATTGAAGAACACGCAACTAAAAACAATTGTTCGGTAGTTAGAACTTATTGTGGACACGGTATCGGTACTTTATTCCATTGCCAACCTAATATCCCCCATTACGCCAAAAATAAAGCCATCGGTATTGCTAAACCAGGTATGGTGTTCACTATCGAACCAATGTTATGTGCAGGTACCTACAAGGACCAGACCTGGCCTGATAACTGGACCGCCGTCACCCAAGACGGGAAGTACTCGGCCCAATTCGAACAAATGTTGCTTGTAACTGAAGATGGGGTCGAAGTATTGACCGCTAGATCAGAAACCTCGCCAGGTGGGGCAGTTCCTAGAATTTAATGGAACTAAATCCGTACCCGCCCACGATTGAATAAGTAACCTACTGCATTGTATATAACAGGCAAATTGCCAATAACTGGTTTTCTAAATATAGAGTATGGCCTTTAATCAATTATTAAATAGTAATAAAAAATCCATCTATTGAATGAAAATACCTTTCCCTTATTTGAATTAAATAAAGCTATTGATTCGGTTATGAATACACACCGGCATCTATACAAATGAGGACTTATGAAGCCTTTCTTTCTCAATTCACCACTGATGAAAATGATTTAACTTATCTTATTGATAACATTTCAAAGTGCCAACACTGGCTAACAGTGCATTGTCCCAAATTCCATTCTCCATTGGTCAAAACACTTTGGACGAATCCCGAAACACTGGCTTCGATGATGAAGGTCTCCTTGCCAATTTTACAATTTCATCTTGTATAAATCTTTAACAAATAAGATGCCTTTAATTGACATTTTTTTAAACAATATCAATTTAAATTTTCACGTTATTGATCAAATCTTTGTTACCTCTAATACATATCATACAATATCAATTAAATTTGCACCTTCAGTCAAATCATATTCATTCCCTCTAATACATATATCGCAAACCATCTGTTGGACTTTACTCAAAGATTGTCTGAATGTATCCATTTTCTTCTTTATAGAACCACAGGCTTTTCTATCATAGTCAATGGAAAATGTACCTCGATTAACATTCAAATTGGGGTAATTATGAAATAGGTTCGAAAAATAAGTATCAAAGGTTTGTAGAAGGGATAAGTTATTGATTACTTGTGGGTTTAATTGTTTTGTGGTAGGGTCAATCAAATTGGTTATAGAGTAACGCATGATTTCTCCGGTCAAATCAAACAAACCCATGAAATAGTCACCTGGGGAAATGAAATGAGAATGGGAAGCATCACTATTTCCCTGAAATAGAACTTTGAGTTCAATTTTAGCACCCCCAATCAAAGTGTCAACAATGTATAACAATTGTGGGTAGGATAATATTTGTTGATGTAAAATATAGTACAAGAAGGTAAACCCTTCAATCATTTCTTCAATACAATTAGAAATTGTCGATTTGTAACTAGTGAAATGGATACTCTGTTTAATATTGTCTATCTTTTGTAATGAAGCAGCCAATATCTGTAAATGCTCTTGTAATTGTGATTCTGTAGCATCAGTAATTAACCAATTATTGATCCTGTGGCAGGCAAAGATCAATTTTTTAGAATACGAGTTGATATCTCTGCATGTTCGTATAATCAGTTCTCTCTCGTCATGGTATTGTAGCAAACTAGCTCTAGCTGGTAAGAATATCTCCAGTTTGAAAGGTTGTTCCATTGTAGGTAGTGATTTTACTATGGAGATGGAGTTTTTTTACCAGTGCGGATTCGAATCGACTGGCTGCAAAATTATAAATATGATTTTACCAGTTGAATGACGAGAGAAAGAGGTAAGGGGGCATTGCTGGTTATAGAAATTACCTAGTAGTTACATGTATTCGTGTATTCCGTTAGTTTCAGAGAGGTTTGTCATTTTTGTTTTTCCATTTTTTTGTATTTTCTCATCAAAGGTAATGAATAGAGAAAATAAGAAAAGTAAAATTAGAATTATCAGGGAGACAACGAGAAAATCAAAGATTTCTCTAAAAGAAAAGTGTGCTGTTTTAGTTACAAAGATGATTAGTTAAATACTTTCTACAACATAGATCTACTATACAACTCAGAACAACAATCCCCTGAAAATCACCTTTATTCAGATAAAGACTATACAGCTATAAAGCACCTATAATGAGATAATGTGTATAATAATACATAAACTATCTAGAAACAGCCCATAACTTGTTAACATACTGAATGAACAAGAAATAGACTACTTGAAAATCCTTCCAGATCACGGTAACACATCTATTTTATAAATATATATTATTTACACCCTAGAGTAGAAGTTAATATAACGGTAATAGTGTTTATGATCTGAGACAACTAATTATAAAAAATCCGAAAAAGTGCATATTATCGCATACCTCTCACAATTTCTCAGAAAATTTAACATTTCAATAAAAAGGTCCCTTGGCCCAGTTGGTTAAGGCGTGGTGCTAATAACGCCAAGATCAGCAGTTCGATCCTGCTAGGGACCATTTATTCACTGGGCGTGTGGCGTAGTTGGTAGCGCGTTCCCTTAGCATGGGAAAGGTCATGAGTTCGATTCTTATCTCGTCCATTGTTTTTTTGCTCATACTTTGTATTGTTAATACTTGTTGATTAGTCAAACTGTATGATTTCCACTTGATGAATATTGTGTATTTTCATTATGTGGTAGATTTTTTTTCATGGGTGCGAAACAAAAAGAATGAGGAAGAAACAGCCGAAGGAAAGGAACCATTAAGAAAATGTAAATTTTTCAACTGCAAATAGAGAGTAGTATATTTAGTACATATTTAGTAGATACCTATATCATTCATACCATATATCAATTGATGTATAGTTGGATCATTGAAGTTTTGACTTATTTAATTTCCGGGTAACTTTCCACGCGCAATGAAAATTCCTCCATGGCAAATAACTATAGAAGCCAATTGATTACTACAAAGCTATAAACTCACAATGTCTTCTTCTCTTCAGTTGCTTAACCCGAAGGCTGAGACCTTAAGAAGATCACAAGCATTGCAAGTCAACATTGCTGCTGCTCAAGGCTTACAACTGGTATTGGCCTCGAACTTAGGTCCTAAAGGGACCTTAAAATTACTAGTTGATGGTTCAGGCTCCTTGAAATTGACTAAAGATGGTAAAGTCTTGTTAACCGAAATGCAAATCCAGCATCCTACTGCTGTAATGATTGCCAGAGCTGCCACTGCCCAAGACGAAATCTGTGGTGATGGTACTACCACTGTCATTTTATTAGTCGGGGAATTATTGAAACAAGCAGAGCGTTTTATTAGTGAAGGTGTTCACCCTAGAACTATAGTAGATGGATTCGAGGTAGCTAGAGAACAAACTTTAAATTTCTTGGATGTCTTCAAGACTAAACCTACTGATTTCAACCGTGAATTCTTGTTACAAATTGCCAGAACTGCCCTTGCTACTAAAGTCAATGCTGAATTGACTGAAGTTTTGACGCCTATTGTTACAGATGCAGTATTACAAGTAAAGAATGCTTCCGAATCAAACTCGCTTGATTTACACATGATTGAAATCATGACCATGCAACATGGTAATGCCGCAGATACCGAGTTAATCAAAGGTTTGGTATTGGACCATGGTGCAAGACACCCAGACATGCCTAGAAGATTGGAAGATGCCTCGGTGTTAATCTTGAATGTGTCGTTGGAATACGAAAAAACTGAAGTCAACTCGGGTTTCTTCTACTCCAGTGCTGAACAAAGGGATAAATTAGTACAATCGGAACGTAAGTTTGTCGATGAAAAATTGAAGAAGATTATTGACTTGAAAAATGAAGTGTGTCCGTTAAATTCTAACAAAGGTTTTCTTATTATAAATCAAAAAGGTATAGACCCAATGTCGCTTGATATTTTGGCCAAGAATGGTATTTTGGCCTTGAGAAGAGCTAAAAGAAGAAATATGGAACGTTTACAATTGATCTGTGGTGGTGAAGCCCAGAATTCGGTTGACGATTTGACTCCAGAGATTTTGGGATATTCCGGTTTGGTTTACGAAAATTCCATCGGTGAAGATAAATTTACCTATGTTACCGAAAATAAAGAACCCAAATCAGCTACAATTTTGATTAAAGGGTCCAATAATCATGTTTTACAACAGACTAAAGATGCCATCAGAGATGGGTTGAGACAAGTCGCCAATGTATTGAAAGATGAAGCCATTTTACCCGGTGCTGGTGCTTTCTGGTTGAGTGCCAACAATTACTTGTTGAACTCTCCTGAAGCAAAAGCGTTCTTGAAGGGTAAAAACAAGTCGGGGGTTAAAGCATTTGCCGAAGCAATGTTGATAATACCAAAAACTTTGGCCACCAATGCTGGTCTTGACTCGTTGGAAACTATTTCCAACTGTCAAGATGAAATCAATGATGATAGAGTTGTCGGGGTCGATTTAGCCTCGGGTGAACCAATGGATCCTACTGTAGAAGGTATTTGGGACTCTTATCGTGTTTTCAGAAATGCCATTTCCGCTGCCACCGGGATTTCATCCAATTTGTTATTATGTGATGAACTTTTGAAAGCAGGTAAATCGTCGTTGAAAGATTCAGGTGCTGGTGGTCCACAAGGTATGCCACAAGGTATGCCACCTGGTATGCCACCAATGATGTAAGGGTAAGTGATCGCGAAGTACTCACACAAAATTAATTGGAATCTGGAACAATCTTGTATAGCATAAACTTGTACAATAAATAATATATGTGAAAAAGACAACAATAAAAAATGGGAACACTGAATAAACTTCTGTAGAAAATGTTGGTGTAAAAGGCGAATATATCGTTTTGAAACAATATTTCGTGTATACCTTCTTTTCCATTAACTACGGGAGATTTGAAAACTTTCCCACTTTACCCTAATAAGCATATATACCAAAAGGCGCTTTTTTTCTCCTCCACCTAATTTAACGCTTACTAAATCCTACTAAAATCTAGTTATATTCCCCACGAGCATTATCGGCCCAACTCGGCAAGGAGTTTATCGATAAACGAAGATTTACCCAAGTGATACCAAATTAGCAAGCGCTAACTATAAAATAAATTCTGCAACCAAAATTCAAATCGCCAAGCAAAGTTTTATCATATTTTCAGTAACATTCAAAGTCTAGTGTACAAAGGCTATCTCGGGTAATTGGTTATTGAAACCGACTATAAGCGGGTAATAGTTGTTCAATTTTAGCTGCAAAATAAAGTACGATGGGTTAAGTGTGCTGAAGATTGGCCAGTTTGCATGATTTTGGAAAGCTTCCATACTGCCAAGTTTAGGTGTGATTGGTTAAATATGTGAGTGAAGGATCGAAAAGACAAAGACACACAACAAAGGTGAAGGCTTACTTATTTTCTTACATAATAATTAGCGTAGACGAAGAGATTAATTGATGATAGGATCGCCATTGCACAAGACTTATTTGGTGAAGTGTTTCGAGGACCAGTTCCAATCGAAATTAGACCTGGTTAGATCTAATCATTAGTTATTCGGAGTAGGCTAAAATTAACACACCAAACACCAAACAATAGATTAGATGTACCTGACATAACTTTATACCGATGACCAGGGTTTACCAGTTAGCTCATTCAACTTCGTCGGCGCTTAAGTTTTTCAAGATTACTTCAACTTTGACACGAAGAATTGGTCACTTGATTTCACGTTGACCTCCGCGTCTCGTATCACCAACTAAACTTGGTTACTCCAATCATCATTTTAAGATAAATTATAAATATTTTGTACCTAGTTTGGAGCAAGGGTATAGTTGCCAGTTTTATAAAACTCATAACCATATTATACTAAACCTAGTTTTGCAGAAATTTTGGAGGACATTTGGAGGACATAATAGTCGTACCTTTCGTTTAGATATTCTAGAAACTTGAAGGATCTACATATATATTAGTTTATTATTTAAGCCTCCACGTGTACATTTCCGGTGTACATTTCCGCGTAAATGAACATCCGATGTATGAAATATGGCTTGTTGGTTACCTGGCTAGTTGGGTATGTCGATTGTATGTTCTCCGCAGCAATGTTGTATGGCATCCGAAACCTTATTGCTGTCACACATTTGCTTATTTTTGATGTTTATATATTGATCACGTGTAATATTTACAGGAAATGCACCTTTTAACCATGCAGCGTCTAAGCGATTATTTTATTGAGCTCTCTTGCATACCTGTATCGGGATTCCGGGCCAACCCCCACTAGTAGTGAATGATGTTCTCGATTCAGACGGTAATCAAGAGGAGAGATCTAGTAAATACCAAGAAAAAAGTGTTAAAATCAGTACCCACGGATTTTATCAGTACCCACGGATTTTATCAGTACCCACGGATTTTATCTGGCAATGGCCCTAGCTTTCGAACAAGGTTTTTGTAGGATGCTGATCGGATGGGGGTACCTTACATTCAATCATGGCGCTTGTATTGAGCTTGGACAATATACTGGCGAGTTCATGGTACAGTATTTTCTCAAGTGTTTGATATATATTTTCAGATTTATAAAGATTAAAAATAAATTTTCATCATTTCACATAAAAATAGTATTAATGTAAAAGTTAACCTCGTGAAAAAATAATCACCTGGTTTTACGATTTCATTGTCAAATACGGTAGATGAAATAGACAAAGATTTCAAACCCCGAAGAAAAGAATCGTCATGTCATACCGATTATCGCAAAGCCTACCAAGTACCAGGGATGGGTTGACATATTTCGTGCTTTGCATTATCATCGTACCATCTATACATTTCTTTTTATACTCATTGCATCGATTAGATGGTTGATTCTATATCCGGTATAGGTCCCATTCCACCTCTACCATCTTTTAGATTGACATATTTTTATGTCATGTCTTATCTGGTGATTATGGAAATAACAATTAGTTTGTTAGATATTTGGTTTTTTTTTTTCATTACCAAAATCCGAATCTTGTTGATTATTATCTTAAATATTTTCTAGTGGATTTATGCAATCATCACCCTCTCAATTGTTCATCTCACAAAATAAACTTGAGTCTTATCACCGTCCTGTGTTGGGATACTAACGCAGCGACAAGATTCGTGGGATGTCGGAATTTTCCTGGTGGAAAGTGGCACCCCTCATCTAAAGTGTTTTCCCCAATACTATAGCTGCACCAAAACACCTCATTAGTCAGGTTCTTTTCTTTAAGGTTAAGTTGACACGAAATTTGGCTATTCGATTTTTGTGTTGGGCCGAAGGTTTTTTATTTTTTCAGCTTTGCAGGGAAAAATAAAAATGTTCAGTTTTGAGATTATATTTTTTAGTCCATGGTGAAGCAATATAACACAGTATAATTGCAGATTTTATGATATTTTGTTAAGAGATATATATGGAATGAACAGCTGGGGTTATGAAAATACGTATAGCCAGAATAACCAGCCACAACCGCCGATTCTGCACCAACCACCACCACCACAGCAGCAACCACAGCATCAACAGCAACAGCAACAGCACCAGCATCCACAACAACAGCAAGGTCAACAACAACAACATCCACAACTTCAGAGTGAACTGAACCCACAACAACCTCCCCAATCTTATGTTTATCAAAAATCACCAATACCACCGGCATACGATCCCCATACGCATGGACCATATGCTCCATACCAGTATACATACGCCGATTACAATGAACATCAGCAGAATTACCCCGGTCAATACGAATACATGTCTGAACAACAATGGGATTCTCAGAATAATCTGAATCTAAATCTAAACCAACCACCTATTCCCCCGGTTATTCCACGGTCCGAACAAGTGTCTTCCCCATTACAAAACCATCTGATCTCATCATCGTCAAATTCCAACACTTCAACTCCTATATCATCTACATTTCCCAGAACCCGTCCTTCAATGGGGAAAAAGTTAAAAAAGCATAGTTCGGAATCAGATTCTCCAACTGCGCTGGGAAAATCTTTATCGAAAAGGTCAAGAATGGGGTGTTTAACATGCAGATCAAGAAAGAAACGTTGCTGTGAAAGTAGACCTAAGTGTACCGAATGTGCTAGATTAAAATTAAATTGCGTTTGGCCCAAACCGGGAACCGAACATAAGAACAAACCCAAAGATTCAAAACAAGAAGAAAATACCATTGACCACGAAATCTATGGTACGATAAAGGTATTGCGAGGAATAGTGGAATATAGATCTGATGCATAATACTCCATCGAACGATTTTTGAGAAATCGTTAGATAATAATTTATAAAAAATCCTCGTATGATGATTTTCTATAATACAATCGTTGATTTTTGCAAATCTTACCTATTTATAGGTATTTTCTCCTTCTTTCTGGAAAAATTGGAATATTTCATATGCAATGGAAATAATACATCCCAATGCCTAATAAGACCATGAGAGCAAATTAGGCCCCAGAATAGAAACTCTATTAGCAAAACGATTATAGCATCGGGAAGATGTTCCTAAATCAAGGTGGGTTTATCGTGCCACATTTACAAAAAGGGTCAGGATATTTTTACAGAGGGATGTTACTTTGAAGAGCATCTCGGTAACACAATCGAAATGCCAATCTTTGGTTTAAAAAAGCACCATGAGTGAGAGATTTTTACTAGATTTGAGTTGGTTGAAATTTCTACTTAATTTTGGAAAAATCGCATACTGATTCATTCCATTTGAAGGAAAGGTCTAGATGATCTTTTTCTATAAAAATCAAATTCAGTTATACATTCAGCAAAATTCAATTCAGTTCGAAATTAAATGTACTATAAAGAATTGGGAAAACAAAATAAATATGGACTAGGGAAATGTATTTGATATTTTTCTTCACCTATTCTATATTAGTGATATTTTGACCAGCCTGATTGTATGGCATACACTATGGAGTTTTCATAAACTCCCACAAATTTAGATAGTCATATACTGGTAGATTCCTACCATTTTTTAGATAATGCATAGATTACATTTGTATCGTCTAAAATTCGTAAATACAAGTACCATTTCACCACCCATTGTCATTTGGAACCATCTTCACATAATACCCAAAGCAACACAACAGATATATAATTATCGCTTATGCAAGATCTGGTGTACTATCTGTAGTTGTGTATTATAAGTTTAACTGGAGCTGAAAAGCAGACAAGTCATATTGTTTAACCATTGTTTCGTCTATAGTTGCAATTTATTATATTCGCAAAGTTGTTTCATCCAGCAATGGATCAAAAATTAGTCTAGTTTTGCAAAATTTCGGGAAATGCCTAGGAACTAACTGATACCAACCAATTTATACAATTCATTATCTCCCATTCGATTATCATTGCTTGCTTATAACTTAACTTCACCACCTATGATCTTGCTATTCTCCATATATCCAAAAAACATCAATTCTTCACCAAATTTCTTGAAAAAACTTCCAGCAACAAGCCGTATTCTCACCAAATACACAGAACCATCCTCACCCTATCTCAAGACTATGATTCCAGTTGTTTTCATCAAAAGAAGATGCTAAAACTAATTTACATTTTTCTGGATTATCTGCAGACCCAAAATCACGCGCAATCAACAAGTTTTGAAAACACGACGTCTTTAACAAGGTAGAAACTAAGTAGGGTAAGCCAAACATGTCTTTCAACGATGAACTAAGCTTGAGAGACCGCCAGATAACTAATTTGGAACGTATTCTTCATTTGAACAAAGAAGGAGAGGCTGACTTGACTTTGGCATCGAGGAATGAAGAAATTATCTGGAAGGCATTGGTATTAGATAAAAAGTCTCGAGCAATAGTATCATCAGTGTTAAGGGTAAATGATTTATTGAGATGTGGAATCACTGTACACTCATTGATCAATAGCACCAGGTCTCCATTACCCGATGTGCCTGCTATTTATTTCATTGAACCAACAATAGATAATATTTTGATCATTATAGAAGATTTAACTTCAGATAAATATGACGACTTTTATATCAATTTTACTTCAAGTATAGATAGAACCATATTAGAAGAGTTTGCTAAAAAGGTTAGTGTTACCGGGAAATCGTACAAGATTAAACAAGTCTTTGACCAATATCTTGATTTCATTGTTACCGAACCTAATTTATTCTCCTTGGATTTACCCCAAATGTTTACGAAATTTAATTCTCCCAATGTTGATGAAGACCAGATTCATAAATTAGTCGACGAAATTGCTAATGGTTTGTTTGCCACTGTCATCACTTTAAATGCAATCCCCATCATTAGGGCACCTCAAGGCGGACCTGCTGAATTTGTCGCTACGCAATTGGATATCAAGTTGAGGGAATATATCACCAACTCTCGCCAGTCAACCCAATCGGTCATACAACGTCCAGTGTTAATTTTATTGGATAGAAACATCGATTTGGCTTCCATGTTTAGTCATTCATGGATATACCAATGTATGGTAAGTGATGTTTTCCAGTTACAAAGAAACACAATTAAAATTACCAAATATGGTAAGGAACCTGACTCGAAACCAACTACCAAGAGTTTTGATGTCGACCCCAAAGATTTTTTCTGGTCCAAGTATTCTCAATTGCCCTTCCCAGATGTGGTGGAATATGCCGATACTGAATTAAATAATTATACCACAGATGCGAAAGAATTAACCAATAGAACCGGGATCAGTTCCCTTAATGATATTGATCCTAATTCAAGTACAAACACCTCACATATCCAACAAGCAGTCGAAGCTTTACCAGAATTGACTGCCAGGAAATCAACCTTGGATATGCATATGGATATCCTTGCATCATTACTTTCGGAATTACAGGCAAGAAACTTGGACAAATTCTTTGAAATTGAGCAGAATTATAACAACCCTAAAACCCAGCAAGAATTCTTGGATTTACTTAAGACAGATACTACCAGAGATACCGCAGTTGATAAATTAAGAACTTTCCTTATTTTGACATTACTCTGTAATTTATCTCCGGAATACGTCAATACAGTCAAGAAGGTCTTCCACGAGAAATACCCTGAACTTGATCTTTCCGCGTTGACCTACATTCAAAACTTCAAACAATTGACAAATTTATCCCATATAACCTTAAATGATACTGCTAGCAGTCAAAATGCTTATTCTGATAACAACTCATCAGCATTGTTGAGTGGTTTGTCTTCAAAATTGTATGGGTTGACTGAAGGTAAGATTTCCGAAGGATTAACCAGTATTGCATCCAAAATCAAGACGTTCATTCCTGATAAAAAACAATTACTTGTAACCAATATTGTCGAGGCAATTATGAATCCCCAAAATGCCCAAAATACGTCAGTTCAGCACACCGATAATTATCTTTACTTTGACCCTAAATCAAGAGGCGGTCATTCGAAACCACCAAAGAGACAATCTTACAGCGAAGGATTGGTATTCATTATTGGTGGTGGTAATTATCTTGAGTATCAGAATTTACAGGAATGGACGGCGCAACAAAATCAATCTCCAAAGAAGGTTATATATGGGGGTACTGATATTATTTCAGCAAACGATTTCTTAAAAGAATGTGAAGTATTAGGGAAGAATTAGATAAGTATTCTATGAAATTAATAAAAGGTACATACTATTGCACAACCGGCAAATAACTTTGCAACAATTACTTGAACAATATTGC
The DNA here is from genome assembly GCA_037042355.1 of Candida sp. Y128-05E. Taxonomy (NCBI): domain Eukaryota; kingdom Fungi; phylum Ascomycota; class Pichiomycetes; order Serinales; family Debaryomycetaceae; genus Candida; species Candida sp. Y128-05E. The sequence continues at coordinate 15,767 of JAXQKE010000042.1, read as the reverse complement.
AGTTTGTAAACTTCGCAATCACTTGGTGATAATTCATTTGGTGATAATTCGATTCACTTAATGAATACTTCGTTCGCGATCACTTCGTGATCACTTACACACTTACTAGTAATTTACATATATTTTAAATATCATACACACCTACAAAAATCCTTTGCTATCCTCTAAAACCTTGATTGAACGACGAGAGTCCAAGAATAATATTTCACATTCTTCAATATCGACAATGGTGATCTCATTACGTCCGGCAGTTTGTGATAAAACACCAGCGGGTGCTAATAATTGTAATGAATATCTTAACGATATATTGGCACCGTGTATAGATAATTTGGTCAAAGCGTCTTCGGTAATGGCCAAGTTTTCAAGATTAGCTCTTTTGGTGATAATGGTTTTAATTTCATCTTCTTTATATGGTAAAGTTTTGACGATTAATAAACGATCAATTAAATCTGGTGGACAACCATGGGGGGACTTGATATCGTCATCAGAGCCCTTTATAGTGGTCATACCTCTATTTGAAGCCAAAACCACAATTGGTGCTATTGTGCTTTCTAAAGCTCGGTTCAAGTATGTGAAAAGTTCCATATCTAACATGTTAACTTCATCGATGAATAAGACACCTGGGATCAATTCAGCTACACCTTGATCGATATACTTGGCGACAACCTTGTTAACTTCTGATCTCAATTTATCAGTAATTTCAGTTTTTCTTGGTTTCAATAATTGGCCCATCATTGACAAGACATCTTGACCACCTTGCGGTCTTGCATTGGCGACATCCAAATCGTGTAATGTGACATCTTGTACGATTTCTTTCTTTTTGTGTACTTCACCTTTAGGTAAAGGAACATATTCTTCAGCTTCTAAGTCAAATTCGGTGGCATAAGCATCTGATCTCCCTACTCTTTTGACAGCACCAGTATTAGCTTCAATATACATGACATCACCGATGGCCACTCTTTCTTTTTGAATCGATTCGTAGATACTAGGATCTAGTCTTAAAGTTTTAGTACCTTTGGCGGTTTTTAAACCAACTACAACATTAGAGATAGTTTTTCCAAACCCGGAAAGCGGGTTTTCGGCTTCTGGAGTTAATTCAATAACCTCACCTTCGTAAACCTCTTTAGTTTCTCTTATTCTCAAACCAATAGCTTTTCTAAAGTTTTCCATCAATGCAGAGGTTTTCTTAATTTCAGCTGAATACAATTCGGAACCGACTATAGGACAAAAAGGGACTTTAGGACCTAATTCTTGTGAAATAGCCAAGGCAAGTGCAGTCTTACCAGTACCTGGTGGACCAGCAAGTAATATAGCCTTACCACTCATTCTTTTAGACTTGATCAAATCGACAACAATTCCACAGGCTTCTCTAGCGTCGGTTTGGCCCACAAATCCGCCATCAACTTTTTTGGCAGCACCATGTTCATCCAAACCCAATCCTTTGATATGGGTGTGAGCAGCAGTTCTGCTTTCCCTAGCTTGTGTATCTTTAACCTCACTGATTTGTACCATTGTTGTTTCTAGCTTAGTTAACCTTGTTGTTTCACGATGGTGATAACTGTAATTTTTCAGAAAAGATATCAATATGCAGGAACATATTTGATACTAGCAATACCAATGAAACAAGGATTAACTCAAGACTTTATTAATGAAAGAGTTGGTATGTAAGGATATATATACAGATAATATACACAGGTAAGCGAGAAAGCAAAAATCGAGAGATTTTTGGTGAAAATTGATGCAATAAAAATAGAATAAAGGACCATGATGAATTAACCATCAGTCCTCGAATAAAACTAGTCTTCAACTAAGTATTCGACTTAGACTATTGATCATCAAAGTCACCATCATCAAGCTCTTCATCCTTGGGTTCCTTAGGTTCTTGACCCTCACTCCATTGAGTGACATCATCAATATAACTCAAAATCGTCGACACCGAATCTGATTCTTTGGAACAATCCAACGGCAAAAACTGTACCATACCAAAATCATCAACCAAGTTTGCAATTAATTTATTTAATTTAGCAAATTTTGGATTGAACTCTTCATTTTCGGCGGCAAGTAACAACGGATCGGGATTCAAGAATCGTTTCAACCTTTTCTTACTGACTTCATCTTTAATTAAATCTACTTTAGATAAGATATTTATATGGGGTAATTCCAAAAGAATCATTGCCGACATTGCACTTAAAGCACCGGAGAAGAATTTTGAATTATCAATGATAAATGGAGCTTCTATAAGGTATGTAGCACAAAGATTGAAATTCAACTGGCCAGTTAAATGACGAATAATTGTAGGTAAGACAGGAACATGGGTGTACAATTCAATTTGTCCAGGACAATCAAAGATCAAATACTCATCATTATATTCCCCGATTTCTTCATCCAACCAGTCTAAATTATTTAGTAAAAACTCGAAACAATAGATTAATCCACCGTTCGGACCCAAGTCCATTTCTTCCATTACGTCTTGTAAACTAATCAAGTCTCGTATATCGATAGTGAACTCATAATCGGTTGGTTCTGCAGCGGGATCAAGATTAACTATGTGAGCTCTTCGTCCTATGGTTTGCATGTGTGATATTATAGAATTGCAAAAAGTAGATTTACCAACACCAGCTGGTCCAAGAGCTAAAACCCCTACTCTAGACATGTTTTGTTTATGGAAATGGGTGTATAATTCAAGATTATTAATGGCTTCATCGCCAATTTGAAATATTCCAGAAAATATCACGTGATTTAAAGATATAATGAATAAAGGGAATAATTGAGTCAAAAGGAAAAGGAAATTGATGATAGCAGGCTATACTATGTTTAGCTCGAAGATTAGGTTTCATTATGATCCTTTTTAGATTTTAAATAAACAATTCCTACAAAATTCAAGCCAAACTCTAATTAAGCGGTATTTGGGATTAAACACAAGAAATATAATATACACAACATTTCCTTGTATACATAAATTATGTTTACGGAGAGATTTGAATCTACCTTCAACAATAAGAATTTTAAACATTGTTGCCAAAGTATAGTAAATTACCCATATTTACAAACTGTTCAATATGTTTAACGCTAATCAAATTGGATTTATCAATTATTCTTCTGCTTTGATTTCATCTTCATTTGGACTACCTTAGTTACCCTGCAAAATTTACAACTATATAAATCCACCTATCAGGTATTTTTTTAATCTTTACTTTCTTTCATGAAAGTCACTAGCTAACTACTGCTCTTTGATAATCGACAGTATTCAATATTTTACAGATTGTATAGCTAATAAATATTTGCTTAATTACGCTGTAGTCACTTTTAATTTGTTTGAACTAATATGGTGGGAAATATATCTTTTAATCGATCTAATCGGCTATAATCAATATAGCGGCTTACCGCTTAAGAAAAGGGCGTCTATATAATATAAGATAAACAGCCGCCCTGTCTGTTTGTATTATTGATATTCACTTGTTTTATATTTGTATCAACTAACTACACTCACCCCAGATTATAGAGCTGTGTAGACAAAGAACAGAAGTTAACTTGTCCCTACAGATTTAGCTCATCAACTATTTTTCAATCCCGCTAAGAATCAACCCTTTCAAAATACTCGAAACAAACTATTTACTAGATTAGTAAGACAAATGGTTGATATTCTATAAAGGTTAGTCCACCTGATAGAAGGAACAGAATTCCGTTAATCTGACTCACACAATTTGGTTAAAAAATATTTTGACGGAAAGTAGATCCGAATTTCAAAGATAGAATATATACCGCACGCCAGATCGATTTTATGATTACCAAAACATGTCTTCCGTTGTATCCAAGGGTTCATGCCAATGTGGCTCTATTAAGCTCACTTTGAATGGTCCACCATCTAGAACATTAGTTTGCTATTGTGTCGATTGTCGCAAAGGTTCAGGCAATTTGGGCCAAATGACCGCGTTCTATAATACCACTGATGTAAGCATTACAGATCAGGAATCACATTTGAAGCAATTCGTGGTGACCAAAACCCAATCGGGGTCCCCCAAGAACAAGGAATTTTGCGGCAATTGCGGATCTACCATTAGAACCCTCCCCATGAAGTATAACGGCGAGGTTTCTATAATTAGATCAACACTTTTGGATGATAATTTTAATCTCTGTGCCCCTCAAACAGCCATCTTTGTTGATACCAAAGACAAATACGTTGAAGGTATTGAATGTGAATATCTCTAGCTAGTGTAAATACTACAATGTACATGATACGAAGGTTATGTAGGACCTTTTTAAGGTGCACTTTAGATCTATATTGTATACACTTAGTATTTAGCTTTCACGTCTCCTTGTTACTGTTCTCTTACTATCTGTTTTTAGTCGATATCAAGGTCAAAATTACATTTATTCAAATCATAATGAAATCTAGCTTCTATTAATCTATACTGAACTATTTAACAAAATCCATTGTGTTGGAAAGAGTACCAATTTGGTCGATGGCAACTTCAACCACATCACCATGGTTTAAATATTTTGGAGTCTTCATACCCATGGCAACTCCACTTGGAGTACCAGTCATGATAACAGTACCAGCTTCCAAAGTAGTGCTTTGACTGATGAAAGCAACGATTTTTGGCACATTGAATAATAAATCATCGGTATTGGTGTTTTGACGAATTTCTCCATTAACACTGGTGGTTAATTGAAGCACACCCGGGTTTTTAATGATGTTGGTAGAAACTAGGGCTGGACCTAATGGAGCATATTTATCGAAACCTTTGGAGAACCCCCATTGTGGAACACCACCAGCGTAAGCTGGGTCTCTTTGCCAGGTACGAGCGGAAACATCGTTCCCGGAAACATACCCGGCAACATAACTTAAAGCATCTTCTTCTTTGATATCCTTACCCGTTTTACCAATAACAACACATAACTCACCTTCATAATCACATTGGTTTTGTTGGGCAATCTTTGGAATTGGGATTGGTTCATTGTGATCAGCAACCGAGAACTTAGGTTTATAGAAAATAGATGGATAAGGTGGAGGAGTTCTACCACCTTCTTGGATATGTTTCATATAATTTAAACCGACACATTTGATAATTGGAACATCTTCTGGAGTAAGTGGTCCCAATAATTTTTCAACTTCTAAAATTTCATCGGTGACTTTGGCATCAGTGAAGATGTTATTACCAGTGATAACTTTAGCTTTGATAAGTTTACCTTCAGCAAAGTGTTTACCAACATCATAATCAGAATTCGACACTATTGGCTCTCCTCTATAAATTTTTCCATCTTTGGCGACGAATCTAATTAATCTATTCCAGGTAGTCATTATATTATATGTTTTTCAATAATTGTTTGTTTGATACTTTATTAATTCAAAACTTAGAGGGACTTTGCCTATATATATATGGATAAATCTATCTACCCCATCGGCATATGGTCCCGCACGGTTACATATTCCGCTTATTTTTGCTGCAAAAAATGACGGAGACTGATTCCGCAAAATGCGGAACAATAATCCCACATTACCCCATAACTCGAAATGTTCAAGTATAAGTATAGCCACAATTCATTCAATTATCAAGATCCACAGTTTATATCATCTCGAATATGCCAGATACATCAGAACCTCAACACAGTGCCGAAAAAACTCAATTTTTGAAGAGCTTGAAACCGGAAAATGTTGAACCATTATGGAATGTGATGTCAGCAATGGTACCCCCAGTTCCTAATCCCAAAGCCACTCCAACTGTTTGGAGATATAAAAGTTTAAGACCTTTACTTGCTGATGCTGGTCGTCTTGTGCCCGAAGAAGAGTCTGAAAGAAGAGTTTTAATGTTGATCAATCCCTCATTGAAAGCTCCACAGACCACTGATACGTTGTATGCTGGACTTCAATATATTAATGCTGGTGAAGTGGCACCTGCCCATAGACATTCTGCCTTTGCTTTACGATTTATCATTGAAGGTGAAGGTGGATGGACTGCCATTGAAGGTGAAAAAATATTCATGGAGAGAGGTGATGTTATTCTTACTCCTCGTTGGCAATGGCATGATCACGGTAAAGACGGAGAAGGCCCTATGATTTGGCTCGATGGTCTTGATTTACCTATGTTCCAGAGCATACCTGTAAACTTTGCTGAGCATTATTCTGACAGCCGTTATCCTAGTACAGAAGTACCATCTTCAACATCAAAATTCCCTTGGATTGACACTCAGAATTACCTTGATAATGTAACAGGAGATTACGCCATTTTCAATTATGAGTCCCAAATCAAAAAAGGATATCCACTTTCCTCTATTATTGGCGGACAAGCTGAGCGAATTGCCCCAGGTAAAACTTCTCCAGCTCGTCAAGAAAATAGTTCCTTTATTTATCATGTGTATGAAGGTAAAGGAAAAGTGGTAATCTCAGAAGGAAATGGGGAAGAAACTGTTTTAGAATGGGAAACCAATGATACCTTCTGTGTTCCATCCTGGAAGAAATTTCAAATTATCAATGAAGGAACCAAAACAGCTTATCTTTTTAGTTTCTCCGATACCCCACTACTTAAAAATTTAAGTATTCACAGATCAGCATGATTGATACCTGTCATTGTTACTTATTATGATGACAATTTTACAAGTGTCAATTTGTCTTTTAGTTTAATATATATTTAATGGATATATGTATGCAATTTTATCGAAGATTTGTATTTCTTCTACACCAACAATCATCATAATCATGTTCTAATTGAATCATAACATTGATATTCTTAATTTCAAATAATTTTTCACATTGTTTTTTGATATAGTTAGCATTTTCATCTCGATAAATTTGTATATGAATATAACCTTGCAAATTTTTTTCATCTGGCCAGAATCTTGGAGTTGTGAACGATTTAACCCCTTTTATTGTTAAAATTTCATTTAAAACATCCCTTAAATCAATTTCCTTCTTTGAACTTAATTGTAATAGCAATGTCGATGAAGTGGATTTGATTAATGGTAAAGCGCTGAAAAAAATTAACAATGCAATGATTATAGAAGCGATAGGATCAAAACCTTCCCAGCCAAAAAATTTGGTCAACAATGTAGATATAACCACTCCAACAGATCCAAGTGTATCAGCTAATATATGCAAGAAAATACCTTTCATGTTATCATTCATTCCTGACGACTCTTCTGGAGATGCTTCGTGAGAATGAGAATGCGAATGGGAATGTGAATGCTTATTCTCTTCGGGAGCAGCAGCGTGACTATGGGAATGTCCGTGAGAATGACCACCATGGGAATGATCATGTCCATGATTGAATGCAAATATCCCCACTAAATTGACCAATAACCCAAGTATGGACACGATAATCAATTCATTAGTCTTTTGTAAACTGACGGGGTTGAATAATCTTCCAATAGCTTCAAAGATAATCGATCCACTGATTCCAATTAATAACGTAGCATTAGTAAAACCAGCTAGAATCTCGAAATTTTTCAAACCAAAGGGGAATTTACCATTAGGATTGATTGCTTGTTTCGAAAGTACCCCCGCCAAAAGTCCCAAGGCCAAAGAAGTACAATCCAATGCCATGTGTAAAGAATCTGAAAGCAACCCCAAAGACTGAGATCTGAAGGAATATAACAATTGAATAAACATGAAAGTTGTATTCAATAATAAGAAATTGAATATGGCTTTTGTATCCGAATGGGAGAGCAATTCCTTGATGATTGAATGGAAGGTACCAATATTTGTTTGTCTGTTAGCTGGGGTATCATCTAATTCAATATCGTTTGATCTATCGATAGATATGACTAAAGGTAAAAACGCATTCAAAATGGAGAAAATGTCAAATGGTTTTGCCAAAACGATGAATTGTAAAATGGAGGCAATGAATGATAGTATGACTAGCAAGATTCTTGAAGATTTCAAATTAGCATCAACCAATGAAAATAAAGATACGGATGCCACAGCGACATTAACTCCAATAATTGAAAAATTCAAGTTTGAAAAGTCTAGGAGAATTAATAACAATAATCCTAATACTTCAACACTTATCAAGAAAGATAAAGGTAATGAAGCAATGAAATTATGATTTTTCGAGTACATGTCATTTAACAACTTCCCTGCCACTATTACCAACACATAACCTAGTACCACTTGCCAAACATTCTCCTGACAATTAAAAACATCCAAACAAAATGCTAGAAGAGTATATAAGTTTACTTGGTTCAAGTAGAAACCAAAGAGTAAGACCACGATTCTGTCTATGGGTAATAATTTTGTAGTAAAGTACACTAAAGATAATGACGTCAAACTCAACAAGTAATTTACTATATTACCTTGATTCAAATCATCCAGTTTCTGATTGATATTGATGATTTTGAACGTAGATGCCAATTTAAATAACAACAAGAATGTATTAGCTAGCACCGCCAGTAGTATGACCGAATAAGTATCGATTGTTGCTATATTGTACGATAATGTATACGACAATAATAAACAGGGAAAAGTGACTAATAAAGGCAAAGTGCCTATGATACGACTCAAATCCAAGTCAAATCCAAGTCCACCTATCGTAGACTTTGTTTCCATTATCGCAGGTTTAGGTCTAAATGGATTAACAATATTATTGTTAACATGAACATTATTCGATGAGTTTTGAACATGTCCGAATGAAAATTGGTTGGCTAGATTCGTATCATTCAATTGCATCTGTGGAATGGTTCCACCGTTAGGTGTTGTATATTCATGAGCCATAGATCTTCGTCTATCGTTAAAAGAACTATCTGATGGTTGATAATTTCATACACAGGACAGCGCATGGAAGATTGGCTGCAAATTGACACGTTAAAATTTCACACTAAAGAAAAAGACTGGATAACAAGGTAGTATGAAGATGTACAATAGTGGGAGTAGTATCACCACCAAGAGTATATTTCAATTGAAATATTAAGAAACTTTGAAAATTTTACTCATAAGTGTATGTTTGAACGCTTTGTAATTTCAAAACATTAAGTTCTCTCAAATAAATATATCAAGAGAAATTGATGGTTTGGGTATGCCGGTGGATAACCAACAACCATGGCAATATTATACAATAGACAGTCAATACATTTCTCCATATTCATACAAAACTCTATTTCTATATTCTATAATCATAAATAATACTACAAGATAACTTGTGCAACATACAAGGTTGAGTTATATCATAATTAAATATACATGTTTGTGGAAGAGTGGTCAAAGTGTATCAGCACTCATTATTTGTTTTTTATATTGTTCAATTGGTAAAGATCAACTAGGTAATTGACAATGGTGGAATCAGCTTCGCAGCTGAGTTTAGTTAACAATCCCCATATAACCAATATAAGTCTTAGCATCTTCTTTCATTTTTTCAGCAACTTCATCAGACCAGCCTAATTCTTTTTGCATAATTGCAGTGACACCGTCAATCGAGGCAAGAGCAACTTTAGCATTCAAAAACGCCAATCTGGTTCTTCTAGCCAAGAAATCAACCGGAGTACGGGAATATTCATACTTGATCGAGTACAACAATTCGGCGATAGTAAATGGTTCATCGAAATTCTTAATTGTCAATGAGTTTTCGTCAGACGCTTCATGATTTGGTTTATAATCGGTCATTGTAGCTAATGAAACTGGCAATTTATTGTAATCAGACTTGATATAATCTTCAAGAATCAAAGGAGCTCTAGTACCGTAATTGCTCGATAAATGGCTGGCCAATTTCAATGGAATCAAGTATTCGTGAATTAATCTGGCAGGGTAATTAGGCGAGAAGTCTTCACCACCAACTAAAACAGTCTTATTAGTCTGACAAGGTAAAGCTTTAGTAAAATTGAATTTCTTAACAATGGTGTTTACGGTTTCCTCGGACATTTCACGGTAAGTGGTCCATTTACCACCGGAGATGGTGACCAAGTCGGAATCAGACACAGTGATCAAGTGAGATCTGACAAGACCCTCTGTAGAGTCCAGATGCTTGGAAGGGTCTCTAACAAGGGGTCTGATACCGGACCAGGCAGAAAGGACATCATTACGGTCAATTTTGAATGTCAAATATTTTTGCAATTCACCCAAAATTTCTTGAATTTCCGATTCCAATGGAATTGGATTAGAAGGTACAGAGTCAACAGGAGTATCGGTAGTCCCTGCAAGGACTTTTCCTTGCCATGGCAAAAAGAACATGACTCTACCATCGGAAGTGGAAGGGTCTAACAAACCGAATTTCTGGGGACCATAGAATTCAGGTAAAACAACATGTACACCTGACGAAGGGACAACCATTTTCAATGGCTGGGGAGTGGTAGGAGCACGGCCATCTTTAGTTTCGTCCATTTGCAAGAGAGTATCTACCTGAGGACCTGTAGCGTTTACAACACAAGTTGACTTGATCTGGTGGACTTCACCAGTTTCCAAATCTTTAGCTTTAACTCCAATAATCTTGCCTTGTTCTTTAGTCAATTCAACCACTTCAAAATAATTGAGCACGGTAGCGCCGTGTTCAATAGCAGTGAGAGCCAAGGATGAATTCATTCTTGCGTCATTAAAAGAACCATCATGGTATACACAGGACCCTTTTAAATTAGACACATCCAACATAGGAGCCATTGAAGCAGTCAACTGTTTTGAGAAAACCATACTCGATCTCAAGTTTTGAGATCCGGCAAACCAATCGTACATTTTACAACCCATGAAGAAATAAGGAATCTGCCAGTATTTGTAAACAGGAATCATAATAGGTAATACCGTAACTAAATGAGGGGCAGTTCTTAACATATTACCCCTCTCATTTAAAGCTTCTATAACCAAATCCAACTGCGACTTGTCAAAGTTAAAAATAGCTTTTTCCAAGTATCGCACCCCACCATGGGCCATTTTAGTAGATTTAGAAGAAGTACCCGAAGCAAAATCAGTTCTCTCTAATAATGCCACATTCAAGTTTCTAGTCGCAGCATCTAGAGCTACACCGGTACCTGTAGCACCACCACCAATGACCAACACATCAAAGTGTTTATTTAACTGGTTTACCAATTGTTCTCTAGTTGGAGGAGGAGGTAAAGATTTAGTTAAGGGACCATAATTATTAGTAGGTTTAGGTTTGGCAGCTTGAATAAAGTCTAGGTATAAGATAGTAGCACCAGCTAGAGTACCTAATCCTAGACCTGCTTTCACTACCTTTGATTTTAGAAAAGACATAAGGTATGAAAAGAATGAAATAAAAGTAAAATTATCAGTTGCTGTTTGTTCTGTTTGGATTTGAAATGAAAATGAAACTTTTGCTATTGCGTCAGGAAAAAAAAATAAATTGGTTGATTTAAACGAGAAATTTACCGAAATGGTTTCAAAAGATCTGCCGAGGAAGAAAAGGAAAGGGAGGAAAGGAAGAAGGGTCGAAGGGAAGGACCCCTACACCCGTGGTACTATACTACTATTAGTATTATTGTTAGTGTTACTAGTTATATTACTATTAGTATTACTACTAGTATTACTGCTAGTATTGCTCTAGGCTTAGCAACCCTAGTTTTCTCGTCCCTGACTTCACGTGGTTATAATCAAAACGGTTATTTTTATAATATTGTTTGTTTTAATTGATTCACATGGTCGTGATCCACTTGTAGATTACAAACAATGTTACATCAACTATTGGTTGAGACACTATACTAGTTATACGAATACTTATACTTATACTTATACTGACTACTACTTATTTTATTTTCTTCTACACTATCGCACCAACTGCTAGCGTGTTTCCCCCACAATCATGTGCGGATTCTAGATCAACTAGATTATAAAATTAGATAGATTACTATATACTACTAAAATTGTCATCTTCTTGTTAACTATTTAATCTCTATAGATAGTATCTACTTCTTTCAAAGTATTCTACCTGTTTCCACTTTCATTACTGAATATTCTACACCTCCACAATATTTAGGTAATTAACATACCTTGTTTATCTCACTTGATCTATCTAAAATAGTTGGTACATTCATACTGAAAGAAACAAACGGTTCGGAGATTTTAATGAATGTTTATCCCAATCATAATTTTAAATTGCCCTCTTGATATATTTATTATCTAAAATCTGCATCGAAGATTCATTTAGGAAGAATTTGGGGAATAATACTTCTAAAGAGGGGGTTGCCAGGGTTACCCCTGGCTATATATATATATTTATTAATTTACAAGTAGTTTCATTAACGAAAACCAATATAGCTAATATAATCTAACCAAAAATTCTATATGATACTCGAAACTTTTACTTTAATGCCCTCCATTACAATTCCTGTTTCAACTTTTGCAAAATCTCTTCTACATTCCCTTTGGGTATGTGCTTCCAATTAGTTCCTGCTAAGTAAAACCCGTACTCTGGCGGCTGTGTTGCTTTGAAACTCTTGTAGGCACTATATGTTGCCCCGTATGGTGGTAATTCGTCCCTAGTCAACTCACTCGATTTGTACCCTTCAGTCAACTCCTCAATAAATTTGGTCTTGATAGTCCTAGCCAATTTCCCCGAGACTAGCCATGTTTGGCAAGTTTCAGTTGATTTATCAATCGTTTGAATGTATGGATTACTTGTTGATTCTCCAGTGAATAAGAATACCGTACCCATTTGCACCGCAGATGCTTTCTTGGCAAGATACGATTTGGTGGTGGTGGCGTCCATAATCCCCCCGGCAGGAATTACATATTTGTCGGAATATGTATCAATAACCAAATCAAATAAATCTTGTGTCGAAAGATTTGTATCCTCGTCAATGGTAGTTAAAAAGTTACCCCTGTGACCTCCTGCTTCATATCCCTGGCATACTACACCATCGATTCCCAAATCAAATGCCAATTTCGCCTCTTCTAACGACGTCACAGATACAAATACCAAACTACCAGCTTGTTGAATTTGCTGGATTGATGATTTTTGAGGTAACCCGAAATGGAAACTTATAATCGAAGGTTTATAAGTAGATATGATATCTATAAACTCGCCAAAATTGAATTCATCTGCCTCCAACAATTTAAAAGACGAATTTGGAATCTTGAAACTAACATCATCTTTGACATCAAACTTGGAATATAATTTCTTCCAATTATCCTTTTGTGAATCTGTAGTGCCAGAAGAAAGTTCAGTGCAAAAGAAATTCAAGTTGACATTATAATTCCCCGTCAATGCCTTAAATTCATTCAATTTATCAGTAATATTAGATGTTTTCAAAATATCTATTGCTCCAAATGGAATTGAGCCTAACCCACCATTTTTCGTAACAGCAGCAGCCATCTTCACCGTGGATATACCGGCCATAGGAGATTGAACTATGGGTAAGCTCAAGTTTAGTAATTTAGCCAAGGATGTCATATTGTTGTAGAAAGAAGGTAAGTATTGATTTAATTACCCATGGAAAGTTTTATATTTTTCCGCTCAACCCCGGATTTCAAATGGAGAAATAAAGAAAACATAAATTACAATTGAAACCAAAGATGAAACAAGGAGTAGGAAGTATAGGTTCATTATTAAGACAATTTTATGATTTGAATAACTCTAATTTCATCAATTTACCTCTATTTTTCACAGATATATACTTATTTCCTGCTTAATCAATGGTGACCCCGGTAAAATCAATAGAACCAGATGAAAGTTTCTGAAATCACTTGGAATGGATAAATTGAACTTATTTATACTAAAACCTAACTAACCAACTTTCAATCAGAACATTTTCTCGGTTTACAAGCTATACTAATAATATTTGATAATGGTAATAAAACCAGACAATTTTTTCATAGAAACTTCAGGGAAAAGCAACTAAATAAATTCTATCCAGTAAAACTACCATAATTACCATTACCAACCTCTCTACCTCCCCTTATTCCTGATTGGTTGTCTATTTCAAATTAGGTTGCAAAAAATCCAAATGCACGTGATTATTTCTAGGCCAAGATTAATCAGATTAGTTAGTTGACAAGTATATACCTATACACTAGACCATGTCAGTATCACCAGAGGAGACGTTTGAACAGTTCAAGAATATCAGTGGAGTAAGTGGAAGTGATGATGATGATAAGGTGCGATTATTGTTATCCAATCATCAGTATAACTTGAATAATGCGTTATCAATATACTTTGATTCTGGATTTGATTCCTTAAATCAAACATCAGTCACTACTGGAGCTGATTTCCATGAAGACGAAACAGAATTGAATAGAAGAAGAGGGCACGAACCTACGCCAGATCGATCTATGAGCCAGTCGACCGAGTTTACTAATTTGCAATCACAAATGTTTATGCAAGACTTGATACCAAGATTGCCTAAGGCGAATAAAATACTGAATAAGTGGCAATTGGAATTGGGAATATATGCCAGTATGAATGAAAAAGAGGTGTTGCAACCGGAACCTAAGAAAATAAATCTCTGGATAATCCTTTTGATTATTCCAAAGACATTGTTGCAGTTATTAGTATCGGTGTTTAGATTTTTCTTTAATTCTCCTACTTCTGACTCCAACAACTTTCCAAGGCATTTTGATTATAGTGGTTATCAATCAGATTATAAACTTCAGCAATGGTGGGAAAATGATGACGAGGAGACGGTGTGTGAGAGTGTTCTAGAAAAGTCACCCGCCGAAGGTGGGGCCACTGAAGGTGGAAACATTATAGAAAAGCCTGCCATTGAACTGGATAATGAAACTAAAATCGATGAACAGTCGATATTTGAAATCTACAATATCCAAGATTCTCAGTTCAATGAATGCCACGAAAAAGCCCAGAAGGAATATATCTGGTTGATTGTGATATTGATTAACGATTCTCCTGCGAATTCTGCATGGTTGAAGGAATTGTTAACTAATAAAACCTTCCAATCTAATTTCAATAAACAGGACGGTACGTATAAAGAAAACATCATTTACATTAACAATGTCAACAAATCACCAGAAAGTTGGGAAGTTGGAAAGGAGTACCACACCCGAAAACTACCTTTTCTTATGGTTGTTGGGAATATATCCAACAATCCGTCACTTTTAGCCTCAATGAGTATAATTTACAAAAGTAATTTAATTTTGGGTGAGGATTATACCCACATTAATAGAAAGATCAATCGCAACTTGAATAAAGTGTTTGATTTGTATAATCCCCAATTGATTACTTCGAGGTTTGATCAACAGGAAATTCAAATGTCGAGAATTATGGTGCAACAACAGAATGATGCGTACGAACAATCGTTAAACCAGGATAGAGAAAAGAAATTAATCAAACAACAATTGAAACAACAAGTGGAACAGGAAAAACTTGATCAATTAATCAAACAAAAGTTTATTCAAAGTACAATTTCTAGTGACTACATTAATACCATCAAAGGGAATACAAGAATGGCAATCAAATTACCTAGTGGTGTACGAGTCATCGAGAGTTTCAATGAATCAATCACCTTACAACAATTGTACCTATTCATAGAAATGAAAATGTACCAAGAAGAAAATGAAGAAACTGAAGAAAATGAAGAAACAGAACCATCAAATATAGAACTAATTTCCCATTCTGAATACTTCAGTCGCTACCCATTTACCTTCGAACTTATCCAACCGTTCCCCAAAAAGATTATTGAATGTGAAGAAATTCCCTTAAATCAAGTGGCTGAACTCCGTTCTGGTGCCAACTTGTTAGTGGAATTTAAAGACGACTAGTTATATACCGATATACATACTTCCCTAACCTCCTTTCACCCCCTTTCTCTCTCTTTCCAAAGCAACTTCGTCTAAACTTAAAAATTGGTAGTGCACAATGGCTAATATTTTATATAGCCCAAAT